>PVIJ01014161.1:0-42020 GCA_004024925.1 Scalopus aquaticus | reverse complement strand
GGAGAGGGAAAAAGGGAAGGAGAGTAGGAGAAAGGAGAGAAAGGGTGGGAAAGGGGGGAAAAAGGGAGGGGAGGGGAGAGAAGGAGGGGAGGGGAGAGGGAAGGAGAGGGGGAGGGGAGAGGAGGGAAGGAGAGAACAATAGCTTCAAAGGGCTCCCATACCAACCAGTCAACCCCCCAACTGTAATATAAAGATAAAAAGCTCACATTGCTGGTTCTTCTGATTTTTCACAAAAAAATCACAAGTGGCTTGAATTTTACATGAAAACCTCTCCGTCCTCAGGACAACCGTTCACAGCCCGTCCCCATCTAAAGAACAGCCCTGCGAATGCCAGGCCCGTGCGGCCCCACCTGCCTTCTTCCCGGGACCACACTGGCCACACACGTCACAAGACTGACCTTTTTTTTGTGGCCACAGGCCAGGAATTCCTCCCTTTCATTCCTCCAAGCCCAGGTAGAAGCAGCAGCGGAGAGCACACTCACCCATCCACTCTCACACACCGGATTGTCTTTTTCCCTAAACCAAAGTCCTCCTTTGGAAAACTGTTTTCATTTCTGCAGCTACTTGGTCCAAAACTCTCCACTGAGCCTCAGTAACCTGGGATGTACCTGGAGACCACTTCTGGGGGGTCTGAGGGCTTTATCAGCCACCCATGGAGAAAGGACAGTGCCCCTTTGTGTGGGGGGATTAGCTCTCCACACCCCCAGATCCACTGTGCCCTCTGGCCAGTGGCTTCCAGCCAAAGCTAAGTCCCCATGCCCCACACCAGTGCTCATTACCAGACAACAGAACCTGCTTCAAACTTAATTGTTTCTTTCATCCGAAACTGCTGCCCAGGGGCCCCATAATAGAGGAGCTGGTGGGTGTAATTGTTCCTGGTGCCCGGGGCCTGCGTGACTCAGCTCCGCAGGGTGGAAGCTTGTTCAGTGTTCACAGCCTGTTCACTGGAAATTGCCTCTTTAATTAAACCTTGGCTCCTCTCTATTGTGTGTGCCCTGCGCCTCACCCTTGGGCCCCTGTGGGCCTCTGGTGTTCCGTCAGGGACGGAACAGCCGGGTCTTTCTGGAGGTGGCTGATGTGGAGCAGAGAGGAGGCGAAAGGCTCCACTGATTGTTGCTGGACGTCGGCTGTTGCTTTGCAGACTCCGCTCTGTAGCCGATGTTCGGAATATTCCAAAGCCACAGAAGGCGCTTAGCTCGCTGTCAAGGACCACGCGGGGCGAGTGCTGTGGGCAGGCCTGCAGCAGCTGGGGTGGCCAGGCCCACCCTGGGCCCAGACGGCCTGCTCAGGAATGTGACCGGACCACAGACTCAGACTCGGCTTCCAGGGAGGAGCGAGAGGAGCGTGCAGGCCAGCTAGTGGGGAGGGTACTCTAGGGCCGCTCCCGTAAGGCGCACCCAGCCCGCTCCGGGAGATGAACCTCCACACGCACAAGCTCGTGCCAAGCCTCCAGGCCTCCCTCTCCTGGCGGGCACTTCCCAGCCCCACAGAGCAGGTGCCCCCACTTTCTGTTCCTAGGACAACAAAGGCAAGTGCATCAATGCCTTTCACACCATCGTTTGTGCCCCGCAGTTTTCAAGGAGCCGATGCAGAGGCAGGACGGAGGGTCAAAGGCAGAGCTGGGGGCCCCAGCTTGGTCTCAGCAGCCTGGTGACCACAGGGTGCAGGCTGGGCCCTGAAGTCAGGCCTGGGGCGTGAGGTCAGAAACACTAAGTAGAGGATGATCTTGGGCAAGTTCTATACCTGCTGAACTTGATTCCTCATCTATAACTGGAGCTGTAAAATGAGAGTCACTCTGGGCCAACATTGCTGTGAAACAGCCCCCAGGGCTCCATCACGGGCAGATTCAGCCCTGGAAAGAGCAGGCCACACCCACCTCCTCCCAGCAGGAGCAGCTCTGCCTTGCTTTCCCCGCTACTTACCTTCCCAGATTCCATTTATATCGACGATGGTTGAAATGATATTCTTCTGACACCCAGGCATATGCCTTCCTCCATTCGGATAGAAATCCAGGTGGCCCACCTTTTGGCTCATTCCAAACCCTGAAACATGGTAAGCAGAGGTGAGCAGGGAGCTAAGTGGCCCCAAGCAGAGTTGGGGGCCATAGAAGGTGCTCAGTTCATTTCAACAGGAATGAGAAGCTTCTTGGCAAATTCTCCCCCCTGGCACAACCAACACTGTCTCTGGCTCTGCAGAAAGTTCTCAGAGATGAGCGCCTGACAGGACAGAGGGAGGAGAGAGCAGAGGCAGGGAGCTGGGAGGCTTTGGGTGAGCATGCACACATGAATATTTGTACGTGTGTTTGTCTGTCTGTCTGTCTTGCAGAGGCCCTGAACAAAATTGACCTGCTGCCCTACCATGAGGTCCCAGCAAACATATACCAGGGTTGGTGTGATTTTTATTCCTTTAGGCATTGCAAGTTTGATGTCTCCCTTATGTTCATAGATTGAGACCACACATACTGCTGTATAGAGAGTGATAGCTTGTTGGGCAGGCACTTTGGCTGTTGAGACACACAGACCTGGGATCACAGCCTGGTTTGACCTATAAACTCTGATCTCGGGCAATAACTTCACTCTGCTGAGCCTCAGTTTCCTCAGCTGTGAAATGGTAATAATAATAACAACCACTTTTTAGGGCTGTTACAATCATTAATGAGCTAATGTCTACAGAACATGCAATGCAGCAGATGGTAAACACTTTCGAAGTGATATCATCCTCAGAAACAGACTCTTTACTGGCACGTCTCAGATGTGGTTCCGCAAGAAAATATTAGGGGGGCCAACATTGACTTAGAAAATACTTAGGGGGGCCAACATCTAAACACTGACTTTAGAAGATTGACATCAAGGCATATGTCTGATCTCCAATAAAACAAACGGTGACTAAAACTTTGACACAAGAAGAAAATCATTCAACAATTAACTTTGCATTTTGCAGGGATGGGTCAGAGGCAGTCATAAGCACATCTGCCACCTGGATGCTGTAGTGAGGGAAGGACACAGGAATGGACGCCTGAGCGACGGTCTCCCACAGGCTGTTTGTCCCCCCGGGGTCCTAGGCTGACGCCGCTGACGCTGTGCTGTCTGCTCACCTGTGGATGACCACTGGTTGACCCAAGCTCTTCCTGCAGTTAACCATTTTGAGAAGCACCGCTGCGGGGGTGTGGGGGTGGGCACACCAGGATGCACTGTCCTGGTGTACCCCGTCTCTGAGAGCGGGCATGCGGCACTCACCGAGGTAAGGGATGAAGGGAGCGGTATCCGTGTGAATCACGTCCACGAACAAGGCATCGGAGTCGTCCAGCCGAACTTCCTCGGGCGCGCCCTGGAAGCATGGCTCCGCGGGGTCCAGCCCTGAGGTGGGGAGGAGGACAGGGGGCCACACTCTCAGACAAACCAGACTCTAAACCCTGAACCCACAAACTGGGCATGAAGATTCTTGGGCAAAGGGCTCCATTCCCAGCAGCCATGATTTGGAGAATTAGGTCTGTAGCTCCTGGTCTGCTGGGGAGAGGGGGGCTGGGACAGACAGGAGGGAACTAAGCCCATTCACTACCTGTCAGAGAACACCCAGAAAGTCCCAGATCCCAGTTCTAAGCAGAATCTGGGTGGTGTCCTATCCCCTTCCCTTCCATGTTCCCATCCATGTTCCCCTCAACCGTGTTACTGTTTGGCTCTGCAGCCAGTCCCCTGGCCTCATTCAGCGCCTCCCCAGTCCCTGAGATGACGCTGCCTGTTCCTTTGCGTCTCTGCTTGTGCTGCCCCCACCCGTGTCCCCTTCCCTGCAGTCTCCCCTACTAAACCTTTCTCCTCCAAGGCCTGGCTTAAACACCACCTCTGCCTGGAAAATTCAGTCTCTCCAGTCTCAGCCCACTCTACCCACATTCATAGGATTATTTTGCACTCATCAAGTCTGGTTTGAATTTAATTTGCCTCCTTAGCTGTCTGCCTCCTGGACTAGCTTGCAGAGTGCGTGGAGCAGGTGATGTGTCCAGCTCATCCTTAAGGGAAGAAGCAGGGCACTCACACCCAGCCCTGGGTCTGCCGGGGCCACTGCCCGAACTCTCTGAGCTCCAGTTACCACATCCAGAAAGTGGAAATCACAACTACTTACAGGGTCCTTGTGAAGACCTCAGGGGCTATTCTCCCCTTGTCTCACTCGTGCCCTGAGCCCAGGAGACCGTCATTAAATGTTGACTTGCGCTGTCTGCCAAAGTGATGAACTGATTCGGCTGCTCGAAATAAATGACTGTATCTGTCTTGTGAGCTTTCACTTTGCCCAGCGCTCCCTCCATGAGATTCTTAGTTAGGGAGCACCTCCTATGTGGCAGAGGTCAGCTAACCACTTTCATCTCCTGTCTGTGCCTGTCACAACTGACGTATTTGTGGATCTGATGAATTAACTTTTAAAAAAAATTAGTTCAATCAGCGAGAGAGAGGGGAGGATTGGGGCTCAGAGCTGGGGAGAGGGGAGCACAGGGGACTGTGGTGACAGTTCACGGGTGAATTGGTGGTGGGAAACCTACGGGGAATATACAGTAATGTAAAAGACACAAAAAATAACAACAAAAAAATCAGTTCACCTTTTTTTTTCTCCCTTTGCCAGACTAGCAATAATAACCCTAACTATGGGCTCAATGGGTCAGTTAGAGCTTTCTTTTTTTTCATAAACGGGTTTTTATTTACAATCATATTTTCTAACAGACATAAAAAAATAGAGATGCTTGTGTTTTGACTTAAGTTCAGCCACCGCCTGAAATCGGTTCCTGGAGGACCAGTAGGGGCGCCCTTCTCCACCGAGTGTTGGGGCTCGCAGCCCGCGCCCCTTACCTGTGATCCTGCCCACTTGGCCGCTCAGCCGCCTGCCCGCCTCGCCCGCCGCGTGCGCGCCCAGGCTGTGGCCGATGATGTGCACGTCCTCCAGGCTGTAGCCCAGCTCGCTCTGCGGAGGGAAGGCTCGTCAGGAAGCGGCGGGTCGGAGGAGCCGGGGGGGGCGGGGAGCTGGGAGGGGAGACCCCACTCCCCGCAGCCAGCAGCCCGAGATGCGCAGGGCAACAGTGCGGACCAGCGGCCACCGCACCAACTGCAGGCTCCTCCCGCGGAGTGTGACTCCCCGCCTCATTCCTGGTCTGCGCTATTTGGGGGAGCTGTCTGGGCCAGCTCTGGGCTTCCCCAGAATAGACCTTCCAGAGGCTGGTGAAGGGCCTTGCCTCTCTGGGCTGAGAACTGCTGGGCAGTCTAGCCTGCTCTAGAATTCCCAGAACAGCCTGCAAGAAAGGTTTTATTGCAAAAAGGGAAACCAAGGTTCAAAGAGGTTGGCTTGCTCTAAGTCTGCAGCCAGGGGTCTCTCTGTAGGACAGAGGGAGGGGGGAAGGCTGCACATTCATCTTAGTACTTTGTGTGCCGGTGCCCTTTAAATTTACCAGCCCTTGGGGCCGGCCATTTTCTGTGCCACCGCGTGAATGGTAGAAGCATCCAAGAAAACACACACAACTCCTGAGCGACTGGATACTAAAAAACTGTCATATCGCTCATAAAACACCTTACACTTTCACCAAAACAATGTGTAAAGCTTCTAGACTGAGTACGATCAAAGAAATAGCTCCTAATAGTTCCAAGTAAGTCCACTGTGGCGTGAAAAACCATTTTCTGTGCCACCCCATGAATGGTAGAAGCATTCAATAAAACACACGCAACTCCTGAACAACTGGATAATAAAAAACTGTCATATCTCTCATAAAACACCTTACACTTTCACCAAAACAATGTGTGAAGCTTGAGACTGAGGAAGATCAAAGAAATAGCTCTTAATAATTCCAAATAAACCCACTGTGGTGTGAAAAACCGGACTAGACGAACAGTATTAATACTTGAGCGGCCGCCTGACACTGGTGACAAAAACTCGTACTAATACGTGAGCGGACCACAAAGTGTGAAGAAAGGTGATCCTGGGCTTCCAGTCCCGCCCCTGCCTGCGGGTCCCCAGGCTGCCTCTGGGAGCAAGCCTGCAGCCAGCCCTCCTCCCTGCCCCCTCTTCCCCACTCTGCCCCCTCTACTGCCCCCCAGCTACAGAAAGGGCTTGAGGCTCACCGACAGCCCCTGGATCAGGAAGGCGACCTCGGCCCCCACCACCCGAATGTTGTGGACAGCCTGCGTGTACTCGGTCCGGGCGCCACGCTTCCAGTCCACGCAGATGCAGTTCACCTGCTCCACTTTAAACATGTTCTGGAGAAGAGCAAGAGGGAGAAACTGGGTCACTGACAGTCACAGGCTGCACCCTCCAGAGGTGGGAATGCATGTCCCGGCAGCCCCTGGTTTATGTCAGTCTTAACATTCCTCACACGGGTCACTCCTCACCACACCAGTGTGAGCGGGGTGTATTTAGCCCCACTTGACAGATGTGGACGCTGAGGCTTGGAATGGTGCCTGTGAGTTGTCTAATTCTCACAGATGCTTGTTGACATAACTGGGTCAGAAAGATCCTCTAGTAGATCAGGGTTTAGCAAAATCCTACCGTGGGCCACATCGCCGGTGGGCGTGGAGCTTGGCTGGCACACTGTGTCCTCACTGTGTACCTCTGAGCCACAACAGAGCCAGCCTGAAGCCACATGACCCTCGATGCCGACATAGTCCCTGCTTGGTCCTGGCAGGGAGTTGGCTGATCCCTGAGCTGCAACTTGAAGCCTCTGGTGCTGCTGTAAGTGCTGCTTTTAACATCCCAACAGTGCAACTGTGGGCGATACAAGGCACTGAGGGGCAAGTTTAATGAGACAAGCTCAAGGTTGAGGTAGGACACAGCCCAGGGAGACACCCTTCTTCTATATCACGTGTGTGACCCAGTCTGCTGCCCAAGCACAGAAACTGGTCCCCTGATGGGGGAAAAGGCCAGAAAGGGCCACTCCATAGCCCGGGCTCACTTTGCACCTTGGTTTGAAGTGGGGAGCAGTTGGCCGGGGGCCAGGGCATCATGTTGGGACTCATACCCCCAACTCCCCAGCTCCAGGCCTGGGACTCCCTCCTGGGACTCAGGGGCATTCGTGAACACCCCAACCCCAAGAGTGACAGAGAACCCTGAGATGGAAGTAGCTTGAGGTCTAGCCCAGGGCAGATTACTTCCCTCAAAGCCAAGTCAACGGGCACCTCCTACAGGCTAAGTTTGGACACGCAGGATTGTGGGTTTTGAACGGAAGACTTGGCTTTGTGTTCCACCTCCAAGGATTTGGGCAAGTATTGAATTTCTAGGGTCCTTAATTTCCTCATCTATAAAATGGGGGACACAACTATATGTCCCTCATAATGTTGCTTGGACAAAGACTGAAATGATTCCCCTGTGTCGGGAAAAGGATATGAGGAATAATAATTCACTAATAACATTCATGAGAAAAACATTAAAGCTGTGCAGTCAGTGCCCTAGCCACCAGCCACATGTGACTTAAAAAAGTTAATTAAGTGAAATAAATTTGAAAATTCAGTTCTTCGGCCGGAGCAGTCACATTTCGAGTGCTCGGTAAGCACAAGTAGCTAGTGGCTCGGGATTCAGGTCGTGTAGATGAACAGAAGTTCATTCTCTGCAGTGTCTTCTCTGGGGCTTTCTGATGGGACTCTGGGTCTCTCTGGCCTCAGGGGACTGACTTGGAGCAGGTGGGTTGGGAGAACCTGGCACCGGATACCACTGAGAGTCCAAGTTATTCCTGGGTGGTTTTAGGAAGGACCCACGTCTCCCTGGAGTATTTCCTGTCCGGGTCTTGAGGCGTTGGGGTGACAGTGTTTGATCTGGGTGTGTAACAGGGTGGTCCCCAGGAAAAGGGAATGTTCCAGGTTCCCTGCCCCACCCAAGGGAGGGTGGAGCTGAGTAGGAGAGATAAGAAGCTGGAGAAGAGAGAAGAAGCTAGAGAGAGAGAGAGAAGACTGCAGAAGGAAGCAGCAGGATGGAGGCCAGAGAGGCCCAAGGAGCAGAGAGACGTGTGAGGAAGCTGCACTGGCCTGGACTGATTGAGACAGACGTGGGTGAGAGACCCGTGGGGAGCTTAACAATGGCAACATTGATCTGGATTTTGATTTTGTTCTTTTCCTTCCAGAATTGTCTGACTGTTCCTGATTCTTTTCTATGGGTCCCTGCTGGAAGGTGTCTTAGACGTAGGGCAGGCTTTCCAGCCTTGCTTTGGGCCAATCCCATTTGGGTGGACTGTTACCCACGAGGTGATGGGTAACTTTGGGCGCTTGATTTAAAAACTATATTCTTTGTCTTTTCTGTGTTACACACTAAATATATCAAAGTTTCTTTCCACTAAAGGGCTTATATGTTTTGTCTTGATGCGACAGATGGCAGAACCTATTTAGAGTGGGCAGGTTTGGAGGTCCTGGGGTACCCCTCTCCCTGCCCTGTAACAGGCGGGGTCTCAGCAGAGTGGCCAGGCGAGGAGGGGTCCCTACCTTGCACATGTCTGACAGCCAGCTCTCCTCCCCCTTGTCTATGAAGCCGTGAATGATGAAGCGGGTCTTGCGGTTCGTGTGGAAGTTTGAAGCCTCGACAGTGTTGAGGTCCGTGTCAGAGATGAGCTGGTTTAATCAGAAAAGATAAATGTGAATGTTGGTCACAGAGCCATTCGAAGTAGCTCAGCAAGATTAGGGTCACAGGTACAATTCCCATGGAGCTGGGTCAGACTAGAACTGGACCTGACCTGGGGTATGAGGATAACTTCACGAACTTTCTGTTAACTATGAAATTGGGCATCAAAGCACAGTTACCTTAGCAACAGTGTCACCAGCAGAAGGCACAGAGATGTTTATGTCACATCACAGTTGTTGCAGATAGCTTGAAATATCATTTATACTCAATATTATACTCAATATTATCTTAAATACAGTAGTATTAAACCACCCCCCAGATGGTGTTATTTGGTTAGGTAATTAAGCAATACCATGCATAGTACTTTCTCTCATATTTACCTTTTTTTTTTTTAAAGATTCTGCTGTTTTCCAATAGAACTGGTTTCCTTCGTTAGCCAACATATTTAATTTTACACATTTAGAAACATTCTCCTGAGTAAAGGGCCCTGAGCTTCCCCAGAAACCAAGAGGCCCCGTCACAGAAAAGATGAAATACTAGCAGCATTGGGCAAGAGGTGACCCAGCACCTAGATGTAGCTCAGTGGGGCTTCGAGGGGCATAGGACTTAAGAACCAGGGTCCTAAATGCCACCCCCTCTTCTGCCTACCTCCATTAGAACCCAAGAGCACGACTCCTGCAGCAAGACCACACAATGGAACAGCATGATAACCCCATGAAAGCAGACTCCCAGCTGGGGCGCTGCGTAGGAAGTTTGACACCAGGAATCCCACAGTGGGTGCCCTCAGACGCCTGTAGACTGATACCTGGCCCTCTTACCTCTGTGGGGGCCGGGAGCTGTGAGCTTCTTGAATTCTGAGCAAGTATTTTTGTTTGTTTTAATTTTTATCAAAGTAATATTGGTGTATAATATTATATAGATTTCAGGACAGCATTAGATCTAGACATCTGTCTCTACTGCATGATGATCACTACCAAAAATTTAGTTTCCATATAGCACTGAACAATGGATCCCGATTTACCTACCCCAGCCCCCACCCCATCTGTTATTACCATTCTGTTCACAAAAATATGAGAACTTTCCAGAGCTGGGGGAAAGAAGTGAATAGACAAATTAATTCACAAAGCTAGCATAGCACCCAATAACCGAAATGCAGAAAGACCTACAGCAAGATACACACCAGGAAAATTATCTGAGAAAGTTCTTCCGGGCTGCTTCTAAGCATCTGGGGGAAGCTTGTCCTGCTTCTATCTGGAAGGTGTTCTGGGAACAGATGTTGCTCCTCCTTTTCACTTTTGTGGTTAAATGTCCCCTCTCCTATCTTCTGGTTCCCCAGCAAGGATTTACCTGCACACCCCCAGGGGTTTCTCTCCCTCCACGGCTCTGTGCAGAAGGCAGACCCCGCCACCCCAGGGAAACACCAGACCTGGGGTCCTCCATAAACACTGCTCATGGCCCCTTCCTCCCGTGAACACGGTTCAGTGCCAGGTAGCACTTGAAGTTCTAGCACGAGTGTGAGATCTTATAAGTTTCTGGGCCGTATGTCTATAGATTTCACCAGAAATGCACAGGGGTCTTTGTCTAAGGTTGGTGGAGTATCATCTGGAAAGTTCTGAAGCAGCAGTGTGAAGGCTGTGGGGGAAGCCGTTATCTGCCCTCCATGCAGGCTTCCTGTGCCCGCACTTACTTGGAAGTTGTTTGGATTCTCATTTGTGTACAGAAGAAATCGGGTGTTAATGTCCTTGGGAGCCCAGGGAAACATATTTAAGGGTCGCTGAAGGATTCCAGTCCATGGTTTTTCATTGGAAAAGCAGCCAAACGGCTGATAGCAGATCTCCTTTCCTGGGGCAGGAAGAGGAAGAGAGAAGTCAGACACCCATGAGGTTCTGAAAGGAAGAGCAGCGCTGCAGCCACACAGCACCTCTCATCTTCACGCGAGCTGTGGAATTGCTAAAAACTCCCGGGAACCTTCTGCCTTAAAACTGCCTCTTCACAGAAACTCCCAGATGGCTTATTACATATATGCATCAAGCGTCAAGTACTTATCAAATGCCTGTGCATGAATCTGGTCATGGAGAGATGCTCCTTGATTTGTCTTGACATCTCTACCGGACCCAGCTTTGGCCTGGCGCTCGGGTGGGAATCAGCTTCCTTATGCTATTGATGATGATGCCTGAAGTCACCTCACCTGGAGACCCACCCAGGTCTTCCCCAGCCAGGAGAGAGGCGCGGTCCCTCTCTCCCTTGAGAGAAGGTGACGCATCCTTACCTGTGACTGTGGCCAGCAGAAGCAGGCCCAAGGTCCAAGAGGACAGCATCTACATTAGGAAAACAGACAGTGAGCGAAACAGAAGCTCAGCCACCTGGGCTCCATTAGGTATTCCCTTGAGGTGAGGCCCCTGAGACTGAGGCCTCCCCCATCAGCAGTGTCACTCCAGGACCCCAGAATCAGTGGCACCCCGCCATTCCGGGGCACTTCCCTCTGGTAGCCCCATTCCCAGCAAACTCCCTTCCCACTCAGCCAGTGACTTACTGTGCCACACCAGAGTTTCCAGTTACAGCCCAGCACTTGGCTGAGGCCTTTTATAACCAGGCTTTATCTTGGGTCTCCTTAGAGGAAGGGACGGGAGGGACAGATAGGGCTCTGCACATGTGCGCTTTGAACCTGGGTTATTTATCATAAACACACAGAGTCGCACAGCCTGTGAGCAGGACTGTTTAGGAAGTGAGATTCCAGCAAAGGGAAACTGACTTTGGGCCTGAGGGTGCTCTGTTAATCTAAACGCACAGGCTCAGCTGCCCAAAGATTGTGCTCCTCCAGGGATAACAGGGTTGCACCAAGCTGCTCTGCCTCCCATTTGAAACCTTTCCAAAGGATAAACCACACACTTCTCTGTGTCCTGGCCAGAGCTGAGCAGGGGTCAGAAGTCTAAAGAGCTACAGCTGAGTGGAAGTTCCTCCTTGTGAAGACGCGGACCGCATTTACTATGGGGTGGGGTGGGTGGAGAGCGACCTTCCAATGCGTCTGGACAGAGAATAAAAGCCCGGCTGATGGAGAAGCTCAAAAGAATCAAATGGGGGAAAAAATCAAGTAACACTGTGTTTAGAAAAAATACAGTGTATTTTAAAAGCATTTGCGTTGTATTGACTGTACCTTGACCTGGAGATAAGGCAGAAAGAAAACAGAGGTGTTTTCTTTCCTTTCTTACCCGAACCCGGGCCGCCCTACCATTTTTTAAATTGACATATAATTTAGATACACCAAAGAACATACATCTTAAGGTTAAAAAGGAAGGTTTTGACAAATGTATATACCTATGTCCCAGATCAAGGAGTTTCTTTCATAATCCTACCACCACCTCAAAAGCAATGCTTCTGTTTCTAGGCCGTAGCCTGGTAGCGCCTCTCGGAGGCGCTGAGAAGGCCTGTGTATGTGCCGGCTGTGTGCCCTGGGAAGGAAGGGGGGCTGGCACCTGTGGGAAAAGTCGCTCACTGGCCACATGTTGGCTGGGAGAGGGTCAGGGCCTGGGGGAGCCCTGCCAGCTGGCCCAGCAGCCGTCCGGGGGCTGAGAGGTACTTGGGTCCTCTTCTCCTACACCCCACAGATCACTGGGGTGAGCTGTCTACACCTCACCCTACACCTCTTTTATCACCTCCCCTTGTTTGCCTGCCCTTGTCCTTAAGCAGCAGGCCTCACCCCTCCCCAGGCCCCCACGCTTCCTCCCAGCTTTCCTTCTGTGGGTGGCTCCTTGGGGCCCTCAGACGCACCCCCCACCCCCTACTCCCCGTTTTTTTTTTGTGTGGCCGCAACAGCTGCTGGAGTTCTTCCAGCCTGGAGGGCTCAACAGCGACCTAGAGGCCTCCTCCCGCCCTCCTGTCCTCACTCCTCCCCTCCGTCCTCACGACCTACACATAACTACACAATCCCGATGGTCAAATGTGCTAAGAACACAAAGCACACCAAGGAGGCCTTGCATGCGCTCCGCCTACTTCACTTTACATAAAGAGACGACCTGGGGCTGTATTTGAGGGTAGGGGTCAGAATATAGCTGGAGTCCAAACCCCTAAGCCAGGCCTGCAGGGTTGGCCACTATTATGGGTTGCGTTGTATCCTCACCCCACCCCCACCCCACTCCTGCCCAGGATATGTTTGCATCCTGACCCCCAGGACCTCCGATTACCATCTTGTTTCAAGATGGGGGTCTCTACAGAGGGAAAACGAGGCCATTAGGGTGGTTATTTCAGCATGAGCAGTGTCCTCATATAAAAGGGGAGAGTCCCCCACGGACACGAAGGAAGGACTCGGGGTGATGTTCTGCAAACCAAGAGATGGCAAAGACTGCTAGCAACCAGACTGCTAGCCTAGAATAGATTCTCCCTCACAGCCCTAGGAACCAACAAAAGGCCCTGCAGTTCTGTCTGGGACTTCCAGCTTCCAGAACAGTGGGAGTAAATTTCTGCTGTTGACGTTACCCGTCTGCAGGCTGTGGCAGCCCTGGCAGGCTGCTGGGGTCACTTTCACCCCAGCCCCTCAGTGAATCAAACTTGCTTGTTCCCTCTTCTGAGTTTTTGCACTCCTGGTCCCGCCTGCCGGGAATGCAGTTGCATCTGCACCCCCTGAGGACAAGGCCAGGGCTCAGCCTTGTCGCCCTCCAGCCCTCCCTGCCCCCCTCTTACCACTTTTGCTCCTTCTTTCAAGATCCCTCAAAACCTCTCTCCTCTATGAGCCTGTGACACTGGGCATTTTGGTCTCATTTTCAGCCTGCAAGATTTAAATCCAGGTGAGCTGTCCCTGGGGAAAATCTCACAGCCCTGGCAACGTGAACCTCGTTTTATTTTGCTCAACTGAGGAAGCAAGTCCGACTGCAATTTACCCCCACAAAGAGAACCCTTGATCTCTTTAGCAGGTTAAAAAGCGGATTATGATTAAAATGAAAACACAGAATCAATATATTCTCAGAGGTGAGCGTACCTGAGTCCTGGGCGCAGAGGACTCCTGTTAGAGCTTCAGGAAACACTCTCAGGGGAGCTTCTTGGCCAGCCACAGGAAGGAATCCCCTGGGGGCTAGAAAAACCAGACGGTAAGTCAGAGAATTTTAAAACCCGTCCTGTTCTGAGGCATCCAGAGGGGAGCAGGAGAGGGTGAGGGCGAGGGTGAGGCGTGAGAAGCCGGAGCGCAAAGCACCACAGTGAAGGGCTGTGGGTGTTTCCGGCGGGAGAGCTACATGGACCACACCTGGCAGGAGAAATCCTCTACTGCCAAAATATTACCAAAGATGTAAAACAATGGTACTAAATAAATAAAATGTCCTCCAATAACATTTTTTAGATACAATTATTATAAATAAAGAAGATTAATCAAGGAAAACAAGAGAAAAAAATGCCTGTGTCTGGGATTGTTCTGGAAACGGTCAGAGTAGGGCCTGCCTGTTTTAAGCTCCCAGGTGATTCTGGTCTGCAGCCAGGAAGGCACTCACCTGGCTGCCCTCAAGGGTGCCTCTATTAGTTCCTTGGGCCCTCGGATTCTGGGGCCAGCCTCGTGCATATGGAGTCAGGCTTCCCAAAGGGTCTGAGAGGCTTTCCTTAAGGTGGCCAGATAGGAACCTTGTCACCTCGGCATGGAACTGCCTTGTGGGCCTCTGGTCCCTCACTGGCGAAGGGAGGCAGGTGGTTTTGCACTGAGGGCATTGAGGGTCCGGAGGCTGGAGAAGCTTCTGTCCTTGCCTGAGACCTTCTTCCTTCCCTAATCAAAGGAGATACCTTCGCTCCCTAAGCTTCTGCCCTTTTCCTAATCAGAGAAGCAATCACGCTCCCCTTTTATGACCTAGAAGAACTGCAGCTTGCTGAGTTTCATCAAGCCTGTTTGTCAACATGCCCTTTGTATCTGAGAAGGTCATCTTCACTCTCAGATGATGAGATGACTCAGCAGGGATGATCTCATCCCTTCTTATCTGTCACGTGACATCTCCCCTTCTCTTTTCTTGATGCCCCGGGTCCCTAAGCACAGCATGAACACCCCTGGTCTGTCCCATTATTCTTTAGAATTTATAACCATGTACAGTCTCCATATGTGAGCTACTGATTTTTGGCCTTTTCCCCTAGGAATCTGTCTGTCCTAAATTTGTTTGTCCAGCCAGCCTTAGGAGAACTCAGGTGAGGTGGGAGACATCCCTCTGTGCCCCAACATGCTCCTCACGTGAACACACCCAGCCTGCCTGGTGGGCACAAAACCAACCCTCACCAGCGCTGCTATGCATCTGGGTACCCACTGCCCTATGTGTCCCCAGCCCCTGGGTAGCTGTGCCACCGACCTGAGGGTGCCATGCTCCCCTTACAGCACCCTGCCTTACGCCCAGCCTCCCTTCCCACCGCTGCTGAGTCTTGCCAGCACCTTGAGAGACAGCACCAGGAGGGCAGGGCTGGGCTGGCATCTCCGTTTTACAGCTGAGAAAGCTGAGGCCCAGGGAGGTGGAAATGCCTCCCCCGCAGGTCACCTGACCTGACTGGAATCCCAAACGCTCTTCCCAGTGCTTCCAACCAGCCTGAAGTCCCCTGAGTGTCACGTTAGTAAGCTGGTAGGTAAAAGCTGTTTTCTTTCCCTCATACTCTGTAGCCACATGTCTGCTGAACAAGGCAGCACCTTTATTATTTACAAAAGAAAATGAAAGGGACCTCCCTGGTGGCGCAGAGGTTAAGCGCTGCGCTGTGGAGCTGTCAGCAGTGGCAACGCGAGTTCGACCCCCTGGCCAGGGAGATTCCCACATGGCGTGGCAGACCTCTCCTGCCTCACCCACTGCTCCCCTCAGCAGTGTATTTCCGTCCATCTGGCTATTCTGCTCCCCACTGTCTCTGGTGAACCCTCTCGCTGCCCCACGCCTCTGGCCTGTATCCCAGCTTGTATGTATAAATAAATAAATCTTCTTTAAAAAAAGAAAGAAAGAAAATGAAAGTAAAATCTAGTCAGACTGGCCCCACACAGCCCCTGAAACCTGGAATTTTGACTAGATTTGTTCAGGGTCACATAAACATGGTCGTGTATCCCCAGAATAGCCCCAGGGAGTCCCAAATTCCCATCACCCCACCCGGTAGTTTGGGTTGTGGCTCTGTGAGGATGGGCGTAGCCGCCTGGGGGTGGTGTCAGGAAGTAGCTGCTCAGTGGCCACACTAACAAGTCATCAAGGTTCATGGCTGTGATCTTGGAACCAGCTGAGTTCTGCCTTCTGGGCGTTTTCTCCTGCTGGTATCAGATTAGAGGACATGCCTTCCAGGAAAGGGGTGCAGGTGGAGAGAACAGGCCCTGGCCCCTCTCCAGCTTGGGTCTGCTTTGGCTGCCTTCCCTGATTCTGGAGCCTGTGGCCACTCCTTTGGTTCACACCTGGGTCCTCACAGGTCACCTGGAGGCTCAGGGGACTTCTTGACTCCCTAACAGTCTCGGGGAACCTCCCCAGCTGGCTTTCTCCTTCCTCAGCTTTATCATCTTCTCAGTTTCCTCCTTTTTTTTTTAAAGATTTATTTATTTATGCATACAAGCTGGGGTGTAGGCCAGGGGTGTCTGGGGGTGAGAGGCTTCACCAGAGACAGAGTGGGGAGCAGAACGGGTGCATCTACTGAAATACACTGCTGAGGGGAGCAGCGGGGAGACAGGAGAGGTCTGCTGCATCATGTGGGAAGCTCCCTGGCTGGGGATTGAACTCGTGCTGCAGTGGCGGCGGACAGCTTCATAGGCTGAGACTTAACCCGTTGCACCACCAGGGAGGCCCTCAGTTTCCTCCTTGTTTTTCAGTCAATTTCCCCAAGTCATTTGCCATATATGTTGGTCTGGGGAGCAAGGGAGGCGGGCTGCCCAGGGGAAAGGGCTCTGACCATGGCGACCAGTCCTGCCCCTCCATTTTACTTTCCTTCTACTCACCACCTTCCTTTGGTTCTGTCACTTCTTGCCTGGATATTTGCAGAAACCCCCCTTCTTGTTGGCCCCCAAGCCTGCAGTTTCAGTGGGTCATTGCTCCACGAGCCTGGGCCCAGGTCCAGTGTCTCTGGGTCTTCCCTATCCCGCTCCCGCCATCTCCTCAGCCTTCCTGACGTAGGCAGCCTTTGCTTTTTATCCACAGCAGGCAGCACCTATGGAGGTGCTGGGCACCCTACTACTATCCACTCCTCTAAGACTGAGTTAAAGCCTTCTGTTTCCCTCTCCCTCCAGTGCCTGGCACCGAGTTGGTGTGCGATAGTGGTCGCAAAATCCACATTCCGTTGATTGAGCTTTTACCCACATGCCCAGGGGGAGGGTTCGCAGTCAATGCTGGACAAAACTGTGACAGCAGTGCCTCAGCCTGGGCTCTGTTCTCTTCCACTCCGGGTCCCCCCAGGCCTACCCGCCTTGTGGCCACTGTTACTGAGGGCTCATCCACGCCCTGCCAGCAAGGCACCCTCACCACCTCATGGAACAGCTGGCGTCCACTCACGCTCAAGTTTGAAGCTCAATTATAGCTTGCTATGCCACTGATGGTCACAAATAGAGGCTGTTGCGGGGGGGTGAGGCCTGGTGACCAAGAGGGGACACTCAGGAAGGGGGTGAGCTTTCTGGTCCTGTAAAGCCCCCGGGACCATCATGGGGCAGGCTGGGCCACTCTGAAGAACACCTGTGTGGGCAGGACCCATGGAGAGGGATTGTCTGAGGCCTCCTGGGCACCCTAGCTGATGGAATGACTAAAATTTCCCCCTAGGTAGGGGCCCGCACTGGGCACCCTTCTCAGAAGCTATCCTTCCTTAGCGCCAGGCCCAGCCCTGGACACACAGGCAGTGGACTTTGAGGCATCCCAGGTCCAGGATGTGGGGGGAAGGGGTATCAGGAGGAGGGGTGGGAGTCTGTTCTCATTCTGCAAACGTGCCCCCCACAGTCTCTGGGTGCTGGGACACCTTGATGAGGATTAGGAAGCAGTTGCATCACCACAAGGAGGCCATGTAGGGCCTTTTATTGGAGGTTGGCAGAGTCAGGGAGGAGCCTCGAGTCATTCAGGGGCTGACCCTGCACTGGAAAAGCTCCCTCCCCCTCTCTGGACCTCAGTGTCCTCCCCTGTAAGATGAGGGATGGGGCTCAAGGCTCTGCGAGGCCCCTGTACACCCACTGTAGTTCTTCTGCCTCTCCCCACAGAAGGGAGAAGAGAAAGGGCATGAGGACAAGGACTTGGGGAAATCGTGTGTGTACTGGTGAGGTAGACCAGGAATTTAACACAGAGATCACACCCCCTCACCATCCCGCGACTCTGGTCTTGGAAAAATTCTCTCTGTGTAGGATGTATTGGAAATGTGTGTTCAGGATATTTTTGAAAGGTCCAGTCCCCAAATGTCCCCTCAGGGGCCAGCTGACATGGGTGACAGATGCTGAGGAGATGGGTACAGATGCAGGTTTATTGGGGTCAACTCAGCAAGTACATGGCGCCTGTGGCTTAACAGGGCATGAGGGTGAGGAGAACATCTTCTCGCACAGTTTCTTCACTGCAGAAGTTGTGCCTGTGGAGAAGGAACACTTGTACGTGTGTTGTATCCTTAGGGTCTTAGCAACTTTTCCTGTTGAGCCATCACCAACCTTCTGGGGTGAGTTTCCAACATGGATTTCTACAAACACCCTCAGGCACAGATACTTACGCTGCCTGCTCCTCTCCCTTCTGGACAGTGATCCTGGCAGCACCCACCTTGGGGAAGGTTGGGTTTACCACGTTGTTATTCCAGAGAAACTTGACTTTTTCAATTGTTCCAACATCCAGCTCCACGTCAAACTCTTTGGAGTGGGTGGCACCTGCTTTGATAATCCCCCTTGAAATAGAGAAACAAAAACATTGTGTTCACAGAAAGAAGTTCTAGTGATCGTAGAAAGGCCACTCCACTCTTTTCTACTCTAAATTAACGAGATTCTTTCCTAAATCAGTTCTCAGATGAAGGATCAAAAATTGGAAAAAGCCAGTTATATGTCAGCAGCCTAAACTATTTGATTTTTTTCCCCTGTAAACTCAAGTAAACCTCTCTCAAAACCCTCTTATAGAAAATGATATAATCCTTTGGGATTATTTTCCCCTGGAAGAATTATTTGCACAGTGACAAATTACCCACTTAGTTTAACCAACAAGTGTTTGCTACTATGCTAATTAGAAAGCATGCTATCTAGATGTATTTTTTAAAAAATTGGATCTATTGATAGCAAAAGAACTAAATGTCTGGATTTGTAACAGAGACAAGAAATTGTTAGAAACATTAAATTAAGAATTGAAACCCTATTGATAGAGAGATGACAAGCATTTAAAAGCATGGATTTGAAGGCTGCATATATAAAGTAAGACGTGGCGCTAAAAGGGGAAATTTACGTGAAGACGTTGTATTGGTGACTGTTTCCCTTATTTCCAAATAAAGCAACTTTGATCTGCCCAGTGACTGTTCTTCCGGACATGGTTACGGAAACTCTGTATCTCCATCCTGCAGGGGATAGAAAAGAGCTCAATTTATTCATGCACAACAGAGATGACCCAGATGGTTGACCCAGAGAGCACCTTGGATCCACGGAGGCATGTGAGGGATTCTGCGTGTGAGTCTAGAGTTCAAACTAGGCTATCGGGAAAAATATTGAGAGCCTCCTCTAGCCGTCACTGATCCCATGTGGCTGCTTAAACTAAAATCTAAATGAAATCAAATTAAAGTGTTAGCCCCCAGTTTCACCTGCCGCCTTCCAAGAGCTGAAATGCCTGTGCAGGGCATGTTGGACAGCACAGAACATTCCTGCCTGCAATTCTGTCGGGCCCTGCTCTGCAGAGATAGTTCGTGGGGTGAGGTGCAGAGAGAAGGAACAAGGACTCGTCCCCACAGTTGAGAGGTGGCTCAGGAGGGCAGTCCAGGAGCACCGGAGAAGACACTTCTTTCTGCATGTCCAGGGCTCTGGGCAGCATCCAGCACAGCTCAGGCCTTAGTGTTCACCCAGATTTAGACCTGGATGAGCCCAGCACCCACAAGCACACACACGTACACACAAACCTATGTGCAGATAAACACATACATGCACATCCACACTCACACCCCACACACATTCACACATACGCATTCACACACGCACATGTGCATTTATGCACACTCACACGCACATTAACAACCCCTTCTCCTCCCCCTGCAATCCTTTCCCTAGCTCCCACTCGTCCTTCCCACCCTCAGAGATGGGCCAGGGCTCCGTCTCCGAGGCCCCAGCAGCGACCTGCCGAGCCCACACACGTGGAGCTGCTCCCTCTGTTTCTCTCTTCTCTGCTGGGTCATAAATCTCATGCGTGGGGTCCCTGTTCATCCTGGACCCCCAGTGTCTTGCACAATCTGTGGCCCATGAGCACATATTGGTGGAAGAATGAATAGATGTGGGTTTGGGGTGTTTAATTTGCTGATTGAAAAGATGGGCAAGGGTTTCAAACACCACCCTATCAGGGGAAAGACTGCTGAATCAATGTCTTTACAACTTAGGTGCACAATGATGGGAATGTTCCACATCCTGATTGCGGAGATGGTCAAGTGATTATTCATTTACCAAAACTCATTAAATTCTACCTCTACAAACTTAACTTTTAAAACTACAAAACACATGGATTTCTCTATTTGTAGAAATCCAGTCTGTTTTTTGTAGTGCAGCATCTCAGGGAACTATCACGAGGCACAAAGTGACTTACACATGCTGAGCCTTACCCTCTGTCCTGTTTCAGCCAGCAGATTTTGGGATGAAATCTCCCCTTCCTGGTTCCCACCCACCCTCCACCAGAGAGGTATGATCCCCCTAACACTAGGGACACATCAGGGGCAAAATGGGGAATTTGGATTTGGGCTTCTAAATGGGACTGTGCCAACAAAGAGCTGGTACCAAATAAATGTTTGTTGAATGAATTAGAACAACAGGTGCATGTGACACCATTTTAAAAATGAAAAGAGGGCCTTTCTGGTGGTGCAGCGGTTAAAGTCTCAGCACTATCAAGCTATCACCAGCCCCTGCAGCCTGAGTTCGATCCCGGCCAGGGAACTGACCCACATGGCACAACCAACCTCTCCTGTCTCCCCGCTGCTCGCCTTAGCAGTGTATTTCAGTAGATCTGCCTGTTCTGCTCCCCACTCTGTTGCTGGTGGATCCTCTCATCCTCCATACCTCTGGCCTATACCCCAGCTCTTGCATGCATAAATACATAAAAATATAAATCTTAAAAAATGAAAAGAACAATGAATTATTCAATGGTGAAAATTCAGCATAGATGGTCATAGAAATGTGTAAATTGCTATTATCCCATTAATGACACAACCTGCTTTCACTTGTTTCATGCCATACGAATAAAATGGAAGATAAGCAGATGTTTTCTAAATCCCAAATGGAGTAGTTTGAGTGAATGTGTCCTTTTACTAACATGATCAAAATGAGCCCACAAATATTTTAATCTAGAGGTAAGCCTTCATTTGTAGAGGAAACTAAATTTTCTTTAATGAGGTGGGAAAGTCACTTACGAGAGAATTTGCTAGACTCTCCTGTGTTCAGGAAGAATTTCTGCTCTTCCCCGCTTGTTTTGCCGGCAAATTTATCAGCATAGTGGCCCATCTGGGGGCACCCTTCATTTGGACAGGGGAAGCACTTGTCCTGATGAAAAGAGATCAATCAGACTGTAAGGTGTGAATTTGTCTTTTATGATCCACATCTCTAGGGGAGCAAAGTTTCTCCATCGTGACAGGAAGGGGATTGGAATAGATGATTGCCACATTATCTTCACACATCACCTTAGAATTACTTGGGGGAGCTTTAGAAAATACTTATGTCTGGACCTTGGGTTACGATCAATTACACCTTCCATTGACTGATGTGCTGGGAAAGATTAACAGCCCACTCTGGAACAAAAAGCCCTGGTTGTAGTGTTTACCAATCTCCATGACAAATGCTCCAATGGTGGCCTATTTCAGGCTGCCAATATGACGTGGTGGAATTGGGGCTGAGGAGAGATGTTCCACTGGTTTTGATGAGCCAGAATAGGCCGAGTCCCGCATAGTCTCCTCCTGAACTCCCAGGCTGGTGGACAAGAAGCCCCACATCCACCTGTCCTCCTCCCTGGGATGTGAATTCTCTCCCACATTCTTCTATTCTTGCTCTATCCTTGTCAGAAAAATACACCTTTTTCGTTCTTCTAAATTCTGACTTTTGCAGCCTGGTTCAAACACTGTCCCCTGCAGGAAGACTTTCTAGATCATTGAATAGGCTGCTCCTCTCTGACTTCCCAGAATCCCCCTCTCCAGCATCTGGAATTTTAGCCTCAAGTTTTTTCCCTCTGCTCCATAGTGGACCATGACCTCTGAGGAGCAATGCAAAATGAGGAAGGAATGGTCAGAAACTGGTGAAAGGGTAACTGCAAAGGCCAAGTGAGGCAGGACAACTGTCCCATCCGGGGACTCAACAACCCCATAGAGAACATTAGCTTACAGACTCAAAGGCCCTGTAGGAAGCGCAGGGGTAGGCGGCGAAGCCATCGGGGTTGAGGATGCTCTCCGAGTAATACTTGTAGCTTCTTAGGTGGTTGCAAGCCACAAAGTCCCGGGTTCCTGGGGAAACAAATGAGGATCTGCACAGACTGCCAGGGCCGCAGCGACTTCTCTGTCTCTCTCCCCAAATGGGAAGGCTCCAAAATAGAGTGGTACCGTATTTTCAGAAATGTAAAATAAGCCCCCATCCCTGCCACAATCATGACAGTTAACATACAGAGGCTGCTTCCTGTGTGTCAGACAATGTTTGATTTAGTCTCTAAACCTTCCCTAGGAGGTGGGCACCACAACACCCCTAATTACATCCAACAATCCCCTGGAAACTATGCATTTCAGAGAGTAAGTAGCAGAACTGGGACTTGAACCCAAAGCCACCTGGCCCTGGAGTACTTGTCTCTAACCTTTGCTCCATCCTGGTCCAGGAGGACCAGTTCTGCAGACTGGAGGACCTCAAAGATACAACCAAGTGTGACACGACCTCCCACGCATGACAAAATCAGGGCAAGGACATTATAATGCCGTGCTTCAGCAAATAAAAAGGGGGGTTGAGTAGCTTTGGGAGGCTTTATTTGAGCATTCTGTCCATGCCCATAGGGTCTTGTTCTTACTTAGAACTTTGGCCCCCACAGCTCCTGCCCAGTGACAGATGCCACAGCACATCTTCCAGGCCTGGCCTCAACTTGCTTGGCTATCCCTGAGGGAGAGTTTAAGCTACTCTATCCATGCAAACCCTCCTGAGGCTGTAAGACAAACACAGGACCCCCCCAATCTTTAGTATGAGTTTTCATACTTGCCAATCCACCTTGCTCAAATACAATAAAAAAGTTTTACTTGTTATATTTGTGAGACCACTAAGGGAATTAACCTATGTGGCATCAAAGGCGGTCTGGTTGAAAATTCCACCTGTCCAATTTCCTTTTGACCTTAGTAAGAGCTAAGTCAGCGCTGTCTCGGAAGGAAGCCCTTTCTTCCAGATGTGCTGCTCCATGATAAAGAGCAAGCACCCTGGAGAGCGCAGCCTCTGCTTTAACTTTCCCCATCTGTGGCCGCCCCTCATTCCTGCCCCCCCCCAGGCAGGCACTTCACAAAGTGCACTCGGCTTTGCCATGGGCATGATGGGGCATTCTCATTTTGTCTGCAGAACTGAAGCTGGTTAACATAAGCTTGACCTGTATCACCGACTTCCAAGGGATAACTGGTGGAAAAACTCTCTTTGTTAGCTCTAGGATGTTGACTTTTATGGCATTTTCTTTCTTCGTTAGGTAGTTTCCAATGCATTGTTAAGTCCTAGCTTTAAACAGTGGTTTTGTGACTCTAGTTGGCCCGGGCACTTCAGGACACCCACAGAAGTCTTTTAAGGAAGTGCAAAACCAGTCAAGCTAAGCAATGACAAGTGACACAGAGCTGGACTTTTAGAAATGTTCCTAGAAGGGGGCAATGCATATTTTCAAAAAGCGTTGTGTTTTCATGATTCAGATTTGCTGTGGGAACGGCACTGTTCCTTCCAGGGCAGTGATGCCCAGCTCTACTCTGGTTTTACCTGACCAGATGCCATCAAGGTCCACAATTTGGGACAGGATATTCTTTTTGCAACCAGGCATGGCCTCGCCTCCATTGGGGAAGAAGTCAAGATGACCCATGAGTTGGTTTGTTCCAAAACCTGAAATGTTTAGAACAGCAATGAGCTTTGCATAAACAGGCACCTCCTGGTAAAACACAATCACTTGTGGTGGTAGACAGGGCATTAGGGCTCACCCATGAATGGGATCAGAGGAGCTGAGTCTGTGTGTATTACATCAACGAAGTCCGCATCAGAGGGATCCAGGCGAACCTCTTCAGGGGTACCCTCGAAACTTGCTTCTACGGGGTCCAACCCTAAAAGAGACGGTTAATGTTACAGAAAAATAGACCTGGCTGTAGGTTCCAGCAGAACCAAGATGTACAGTTGCTGAGGCTGTGCACTGCCCAATTCAAGAGATGCCATAACCTGGTTTTGTGCAGTTCCATGGCCCTGGATATTGGGGGAATATGGGGACACTGAGTTTCAATGTTGCTTATTACAAGAGGACTCCAGTACCACATTCTGGGGCATGAGGGTTCCATCTCTTAGGTCTTACCTGTAATTCTGCCCAGGCCTGGAGCCCTGCTCCCTGCCTCTCCAGCCACATGGGCTCCCAGGCTGTGGCCAATAATGTGGACTTGGGAAGGTGAGTAGTTAAAGTTTTCCTAGAGAGGAAATATTTTATTTTAAGGATTTTTTTTAAAGATCTATTTACTTATGCAAACAAACTGAGGTGTAGGCCAGAGGTGTGGGATGGTGAGAGGATTCACCAGAGACAGAGTGGGGAGCGGAACAGGCAGATCAACTGAAGTACATTGCTGAGGGGAGCAGCTGGGGAGGCAGGAGAGGTCTGCTGCACTATGTAGGAAGCTCCCCGGGAATCAAACCTACGCTGCAATGGCTGTGGATAGCTTCATAGTGCTGCACTTAACCTATTGCGCCACCAGGGAGGCCCTTCAGGATATTTCTGAGTTGTATTTTCTAACTTGCACACCCAGTGTTACTTCTCTGCTGAAAACCTTCCATGGCTCCCACTGCCCTCATGCTCAAGCCTACACTCAGAGGTTCAGAGCTTTCCTCACTCAATGCGTTTTTCTAGATTCTTCTCTAGCCAAACCTTTAGTTAAACTTTCATCATCTCAAATATGTCCTATTTGCTACCTGAGTCTGCTTTGGACTCCTCTTCCTGTGCTCCTCCATCCCCCAAGAACCTGCCTAGTGTGCAGGAATACAGCCTGTCCATCAGTTCCAAACTGAAATGTCTCTCCCTGGGAGACATCCTTAACCGTCGCCCCTCCTCCCAATCTGGACTAGCTGCCCCAGGAAGTGCTGTAGTCCCCCCACCAGAACTCTGGTCATACTCTACTGTTATTGTAAGTCTTCACTGTAAGTTCCTGGGACCTCAACCCTGCTATTTGCCTCTAGCAGAACTCTTGACACTGTGTCCCCAAAATATTGGATGAATAAATGACATAGAGCTACCAAGTGTTTGCACATGTTGGCTTCAGAGATGTTGAAACAAACACACTGGGTCTTCAGTGCCTCTAGCACGGGCTATGAGTTCTGCCCTAGTGCAAAAGTAGCTAGAATCAAATGGTTCTTTTGTTAGACCCGCTAGCTGTAAGACAGATATGACCCGGGGCTTTAGCTGGTATAGAAAATAATCAGGAAGAATTAGTGACTTAATTGAAAGAACTAATGACTTAAGGAATTAATTAGAACAAAAGAACAGGGTAGAAAGGGACAGCTGAATTGACTGTGGCAAAAGAAATTCCCCAATATCAACAGGGTCACATCCTCAGGCCCGGGGACTCGGTACATGCCAACCACACATACTGCCCTTTGGTTCCTTTTTGTGCTCTTGCCAATGCCATAGTTTGCCCCACACGGAGTGTCTGGATCTTGACAATTCTTATATTCCATGATTTTTTTTGGCAAGGGGTGCAAACTGATTAAACTTTCTGGGCCTTAGTTTGACTCTCTGTCAACTGAAGATGATAATAAAAGTCCCCACTTCCTAAGTTATTAGCTATTGCTGCTTTTTCTTTCACTAGCATGTCATTATTAAGGCAAATTTCAGACTTCTGGAAGACAGAGAGAATTATCAATTCTTTCCATTACTTCTTGAAGTATGTAACTCCCACTTGCAATTTTACGCAGCAGAGGGCAGGGGGCGCTGCGGGCCTCCTCTGCCGCCACTCACCGAGAGCATGCTGATCATCTGTGCCACCTGAGCGCCCACCACCCGCACGTTGTTGGCGGCCTGCGAGTAGGTGGTCTGGGAACCTTTCTTCCAGTCTACACAGATGCAGTTCACCTCCTCCATCTTGAACATGTTCTGGTGTTGGAGAGACATCAGGGTGTTATAAAGGGGCCCACGAAACCACATTCCACCAGCGCTCAGAAATGGTTGCTGACAGTCGCTACTGGCTCTCCTGTCTTTTTCTAGCTGGGCTGCTGAAATGAACTCGACTCTGTTAGGAATCCTCTTGTCCATTAGGGGTTATTCCTCAGGGTAAATGCAGTGAGAAAAACAAATCAATAGCATTCTTTAGCTTCTAGATGAGTTCAAAGCTGGGCACTCGGGTTTGTTTTGTTATTTGGTTGTTTTTTTTTTTTTGGACCAAATTCTATAAGATTGATTGGGGAGGTTGGAATTGCATCTCTGATGACCACGGTCTAAGTGTCTTTATGGATTTGACAGCTAGGGGTCCTTGCAAACTCTTGACAATGCTGTCAATGTCTGGTCTTGCCTCCACTCTAGGCTCCTGGGCTTTACCAAGTTGTTAGGTGGGAGGAGAACCTGTGTATGCGTGCACGTGCGTGTGTTCTCCTGTCTGTCCTTCTGACCAACAGACACTGTATTATTAGTACATCTTATCGAGGCACTTTTTACTCTGCCATTTTAGTTACCCAGTCAATCTTAGACCTCCATATCTCAGACACATGGCCATATCTCAGACTCTCAGGGATGTGGGAAAGATGTGAACAAAAATGACATAATCTCTCACTTATAGGGAATACAAGATACCATCACTGGAAATGAGAGCATACAAAGCAGCCCTGATCTAACAAGAGATGAGATGGTGCAAGTGTTTGTTTGTGCGGCAAACAGGCTACAGATGTGAGTTCAGAAATGTGGAAAGGAATTCTTATTTGGGGGCAGAGAGGCATACGAACTGCACAGAGGTGCCTAATATGTAAAGATTTTCTGTTTCTGAGCTTGTTTTTTGGATTGCATAAAGAGATGACAATATCATGGGAAATAGTGGCAGCTGTGTGCAGAGCTGCTCACGTGGCCCCGAGGCGCCCCTACCTTGCACATATCCACCAGCCAGCTCTCATCTCCCTTGTCTATGAAGCCATGGACGATGAAGCGGGTCTTTCTGTCTGTTTGAAAATTTGAAGCCTCAATTGTCGATGGATCAGAGGGCTGGATAATCTGTAACAAACACAGAAAACACATGGTTTTCCAGCCCAGCACTCAGGCCTGTCTTTCCCTTCCCATCTCTGCCATGATATTTCAAAGGTTAACACAAAACCCACCTCTTCCAGGAAGCCCACCCTGACCTCCCTTTCACTGCCCCATCTCCCCAAGTCAGGAATCACTACCTTTGCTGGGACCAGACCATGGTCTTACCTTCCCTAGGGTTCATAGTAGATGGCACGTTCTCGGCCCTAGACCGAATCATGTAGCCAGGCAGAGTTTCTGACAAATGTGAGCTATGCCTTCATTTGAGTCAACATTTTACTGAAAACCTAGTCTATCCGGGTCTGACTAGACTTAGGGGGCAGCTGGAGGGATGGGATGGGACAGAGTATGGTGGAGGAGGAGGGCACAGAGATAAAGAACTCCTGCTCTTCGGGGTGGGCACAGCCCCTCGCCCAGTTACAGTGACATAATAACCGAGGTCTCACTTGAAAGTTGTTTGGGTTCTCGTTGGTGTAGAGCAGAAAGCGGGTGCCGATCTTCTCGGGGCTCCAGGGGAGAATTTTCAGGGGCCTGATTGCGGTCCCAGCCCAGGGCTCAGTGTCAGAAAAGCAGCCAAGAGAGTCATAACAAACTTCCTTGCCTAGAGAGAAAGGAAGACTCAAATCAGGAATTAGCTCCCCAGGTCGGGCTCCGGGGACTCTGGTGACTACTGCGCAGGACTGGCCACGCCCTTCCCTGGGGACAGTCTGAAGACTGCAGACATCCCACCCCTGCCCCACCCACACCATCCTTACCCTCAGCATCCACCCTGTGATGTGGGATCTGATAAATCCGTGTGTTAACCTGGACAGGTGTTTAGTGTTTTACCTAGAAAAGTCTGGCCTGGGGCACCTGGGCATGAAGCAGGTCTCCCTCAAACTGCCTCCTCTCCCAGAGAGGCCGTGAGCCCCTCCCACCTCTCTCTAGAGCCTGGGAGCTGCATGGAGTCAGGACTGAGGCTTCCTCTGGCTGGAGCGGATGCTGGATTGAGGCCCTTCCCCGGGAGCAGGTGTGCTGCTTCTTACCTCTGGCTGCTCCCAGCAGGAAAAGCGCAACGGCCCAGGTGCCCAGCATCTACAATAAATTCAGACATTCTCAGCCTCGCCAGTACAACCCGGGCAACGAGCAAAGACTCACAGGAAGTCGAGGCTCTTTGCCTGGCTTTGCCTTCATAGCTGGGGGGAAATGGCAAAGGTGACTTACCTTGTGGGATGTTCCAGACATTGCTTCCCTCTGAATCAAGTGCCCAGACTGTTTTTTTATACTCCAGCCTTATCATTTTGACGCTGCTTCAAGGAAACAGCAGATGATAAGAGAACAAGCTGTGTGCACGCAGACTTAATCTGCACAAATACACATACAGGAAGATTAATAATAGTGGTCAATCTTCCCACACGTCTGGGAAGATGAAAGAATGCTTGACTGAAAGGAGGTGAAAAGTCCCTGACTTTGTACCTGTGTACCTGTGCATATAATTAGGAGCTAAGTGAACCCTACTTTCCAATTCTCTGTCACCACCAAGTAGTTTATGAGCCCCACAAGGACACAGCAGCCAACTCTAATAATGGGGGGTAGTTTTTCTCACTCAGAATAGGTGGAACTGCTCCCCCCCAAATAACTGAAAGTTAAGGGAAGTCTCTCCCTCCCCTTCTCCCTTGCCCTATTCCCTTCCCCCATCACTCTCCCCCTTATCGCTCTATCGCTATCTCTAGATAGATGACATTATAATAACACTTATTGTGAGCCAAGGAGACATGCAGCAGCCCCCGAAATAATCCCCTGATCACTGTCCCCCATTAGTCACCTGTTCCAGTTCTCTATTGTTCTATTGCTATTTAATTAATGAACCAATCCCAAAAGTAATGATTTTCAAAAACAGCAGTTATTTTATCATTTCACTTTATATTTGAGCAGCTGGGTTTGGGACCCCTGAAAAGCACACGTCACCGGATGCCTGTGCCTTTCCCGGGGCCCCTGAGCACGCACACCTGTCCTCCAAGACTCGGCCCTTGGAGGCCGTCACGAATCACCCCCAGACACACATCTGTGAGAAGCCTGGCCAGTTCACACAACCGGCAGATAAGCCTTCCCCTGGGGCGCTACTCCTCCCCTCCTCGGGTAAACACGCCTCAATGCCAATGTTTACACGCCTCGCGAATAACCAAAACACTGGGAGAAGCGAAGGGCGTTCCTGTTATGAAACGGGAAGAACAGGCTTGGGGCGATCACCAACAGCAGCTGGCAGCCGTGGAAGCCTCCTGGCCCGGTCAGGAGCCCTGGGGTTGTCACCTGTGGGGGCCTGATGACATCCCCACGATGGGCAAGCTATTTGCTTCCCTTACAGATGTGGAAACTGAGGCAAGTCAATTGCCTATAAAGTCACACAGCTATTGAGTGACGAGATGGGATTGGAGTGCCCTGGAGACAGAGGGATACGGGAGTTGTAGAGTATTCAGTTACTCTGAGCAAGTGATCAGCGAGATTTGTTGAGGGCCAACTACACAGAGTAAGGCAGATTCTTCCTTAGACCACGTTGAAATGGAAAATATATTTCCTGGGTCTCCCTGGTGACGCAGCGGTTAAGCGCTGTGCTGTGGAGCTGTCGGCGGCAGCGGCGACGCGAGTTCGACGCCCTGCTGGGGAGATTCCCACATGGCGCAGCAGACCTCTCCTGCCTCCCCCACTGCTCCCCTCAGCAGTGTGTTTCCGTTGATTTGCCTGTTCTGCTCCCCACTCTGTCTCTGGTGAACCCTCTCACCGCCCCACGCCACTGGCCTGTACCCCAGCCTGTTCGCAAAAATAAATATCTTTAAAAAAAAAAAAAGAAAATATATTTCCCCCTAAAGTGCCAGGCCAGAGCCAGCCAGTGGACCTGTCTAACCACGGGGCGTTTAAGCTTTGCTCGTCGGCACGTGTGGTCTGTGCTCCATAGCATCTTCCAGAGGTTGTGAGGGAGTCAAAGGCACTGATGCTGCCCTTGGCTGTTGCGGTGCAGACGCAGGAGGAGGTTTGTGAAAATCTAATGGTGGAAAAAGAGGGCACCAGGACTCATCAGGACTGTGGTGTTGTCTTAGGATAAGAGGAAACCATCCTGCACACACCAGCATTGGTGGTTTACATGCATTGCCTGCGAGAACTTGGTTTTCTACAAAAGTCAAATATGAATCAACCGAAGGGCGCCTTGCTTCTGATCACAGTCGTGAGGCCGGTGACTAGAGCCCGGGCTTGGCCCATGGCTGCGAAAACCCTTCTAACAGTCAACCTCTTTGCCTCGATTCCAGGCTTCTCAGAGGATGGCCAGACACACTGGAGACGGTGATGAGGAGCTTGTGAAAATGGCCACGGTCTTCGCCCCTCACCCCCTCAGGCCCTTTGCAATGTGATCTTGCTATATTGTCCATCAACAACTGAAACCCATTTCCCCACCAAATGAATGTGAGTTAGGTGTGGGACTTGATTGGGTCAGTAAATGGGACGGCAGCAACATCTTGGACCAGCTCAAAGTCAGCCAGGCCCCAGGATGTGAGAGATCCAGCCACGAATAGCAGTTCTATGGACACAGCTTGTTTCAACCACAAACACATGAAAGAATCCAGCCACGGTCAGAAGCTTGACCAGCCAACCTGGAGATTTGTGAGCGCCGATCATGCCTCCTGTTTAAAGCCCCAGAGTGTGGTGAGGGCTTGTTACGCCGCAGTAGCTAAGTACAGGAATTCGGTTAAGTCGGGCCTGGGGTTCAGAGCTGCTACCTTTGCACGCAGGTCACCATTCTCGGCACATACAGCATGATTCTTTCCTAAAACAGCGAGGAGACCCCTTTATCTGTCACTATACATGATAGACACTCTAATGCACTGGCATCTAGTAAATGCCTTGGGGGAATTAATCAGATTAAACCCCTAGCAAGACCTGGATCTAAGCTGCTTCCTTTTTAAAGCCTCTTAGATCAGGAGTTAGAAGGAAAGATTTCTAAATGAGCCTTGTAGACAACTGAAATACGTCAAAAGAACTAACATCCCTGACAGTTTCACGGACTGAAGGCAGGATGAAAGGCAAACAAATCTGTGACTCTTTGGAAACGATGACTTTATTTCCACCAGCTGATCCTCCTGTCTTCAAGATGTGGGTCCAAAGGTACACAGTTAGGTTTCCAGTATCATCTGCCCTGTCCCCAGATCCAAAAAAAAGCTGCTTCCTCCAGCCAATCAGCGGTCTCCTTTTCTCCTTCAATTTCCAGTTCAGAATGTACAGATAACTTGGCATCTCATAAAAGAACAATCTTGTGAATTCTTTTTTTTTTTTGCATACAAGCTGGGGTACAGGCCAGAAGCGTGGGCGGTGAGAGGGTTCACCAGAGACAGAGTGGGGAGCAGAACAGGCAGATCAGAAACACACTGCTGAGGGGAGCAGCGGGCGAGGCAGGGGAGGTCTGCAGCACCATGTGGGATTCTCCCGGGCTGGGAGTCGAACTCGCATCGCGCGCTGCCGACAGCTCCACAGCGCAGAGCTCAACCACTGCGCCACCAGGGAGGCCCACAATCTTGTGAATTTTAGGGGAGTGTAGGGCTGGTTTCAGCTGAGTTCTTTTTTTTTTTAATATTGATTTATTTATGCATACAAGAGCTAGGGTGCAGGCCGGAAGTGTGGGGGGTGAGGGAATTCACCAGAGACAGAGCGGGGAGCAGAACAGGCAGATCTACTGAAATACACTGCTGAGGGGAGCAGCGGGGAGACAGGAGAGGTCCGCTGTGCCAGGTAGGAAGCTCCCGGGCTGGGGATCGAACTTGTGCTGCAGTGGCTGCGGATAGCTTCAGAAGCTGAGACTTAACCTGTTGCACCACCAGGGAGGCCCCTCCAGCTGAGTTCTTAATTCCAAAGATATTTTTATCTTGAGAAAACTATTTGTAAATTTTCTACTAAAATTTTTACCATACATAAAATTTTGGACCACAATTGACAGCAAGTAACTGAAGCCTTGGAAAGAGAATCCACGGATAAGCGGGGACTAGTCGATCTTCTTTATTTCATATCCGTAGCGCCAAGGGCCATGTCTGGAATATGGTAATGGAGACTCATAAATGTTTGCTGCATTAAGTTATATAATTAAATTCCATTGGAAATGACCAAACTGGCATCACCTCCAGTGAAACTGGAAAAGCAACACAACGGGGAGCTCTGCTGGCCACAGCCGTGAGCCCCTCAGACTCGCCAGCAGGAGCGGAGGTGACTCCCTGGCCAGCGGGCACCCCTTGGCGCATGGTGGCCTCCTGCACAGGCCACGTTTCTGGGCTGCCCTCAGCCAAAGACTGAGAGTGACAAACGTACTGGAGCCATCCACCCCGGGCTCAAGGAAGGTTCCTGCCAAGGGCAGCAACCCTTCCCCTGGGCACTCCTCAGCTGCCTCCCAGGATTCTGCAGACCTTTGCTGAGGCCCGAGGCTCCTGCTGCCCCTCTTTCTTTCCCTTTCTCCTCTCAGGGGTGACAGGCCTGTCTGTGGTTCTGTGGTTTCTGAGGTTCTGTGGTTCTGAGGGATAACTGCCCTTCTTCCTTTGCAGGCATTTCCCTGGACATATCTTCAGGATGTCTGATCCACCATGGTTCTGCTTCCCGGAGGACCTCGCTGCCACAGATGTAGAAGGAGGCCAGCAGCTGAGAGAGAAAAACCTGAGTCCAGGTTAGAACCGGAGCCAGTGTCACCTCCTCTGGCTGAAGTTTCATCTGCACTTTCGAGCAGGGAAGTTGGGCGTATCCTTCTAAGTAACCTGAGTATTATTGCTCAGCGTGCGTGTCTGTGATACAGGCATACGTGTGAGCTGAAGCGAACTGGTTTGGGGTATGAATTTATGTAGTTCAGACCATGGAGAGGATCCCCTTTTCTCAGGTAGTTTTTGTTGTTATCTTTATGTCTTAAGCTAAAAAGAATCATATTGAGTCTTTTAATAGGGGATAATGATCATTGATTCAGATGTATTTAAATAGCAAAGACAAGAAATCATCATTTTTACAGTTGGAGTCAGAATTCCTTGGAGGGCAGTTACTACCTTTATTTAGGAGAGCATCTCATAGGCTTCTTTGATTGGTGGTGACAAAGTTCCTCCAGGTCTGGTCTTAAAGACCAGAAAACCAAGATAGAGCTCAGTCTCTCTGCCATGGTGGATCAGGACCTCGGGAACAGGCTAATAAGGGAACAGAGACCTAGAGTGGTAGAGCTGCCCATAGTAACCAGAGAGAATTCCTAGGGGCAGGTCACTCTTGTTTCAAAAGTAACTCCTCTCCTTCTCTCTCAACCTTCTAGAATTTACCACCAACCTCAGCACTTGGTATAAGTTAGGCGAGGAGAACATCAAAGTGAGAGCAGGGAGAGTACAACAGCTGGCAGGTGAGCCAAGGGAGGGAGTACAACAGCTGGCAGGTGAGCCAAGGGAGGGAGCAGAAGGTCAAAACTTGGGATTCTCGGAGCTCTTGGGGAGCAACTCTGGACAGTCGAGTCTGCCCGAGGGGCAAGAGGTGGCTCCCATGCAGATGACTTTACTGTTGACTTGTGTCACAGCTTCTTCCCACAAGCTGTCACCATCCAGGCCAACTCCCCAATCACGTGCACTGAATATTCTTGTAAGCATTGGTTCATGTGCATTACATTAACTTCTAGATGTTCCTGATGTTCGAGGCAGTGGATGATCACCATTACATAGTTAATAGGCAAAAATGTGAGCACTTTTACTTGCTACCATTTGAGAAGGCCACTTTTTGTATTTCTCCCAGTTTTCCTTTGGGTGTGTGTGTGTGTTTGTATTTGCAAATGCACACGTGTGCTTGGACACTAGGGGTTTCTGGAGGGGAAGAAATACCTTTGTAGAGCTTAGAACTTCATCAGCTATGACACAAAACAGGGGTGAACCCCAGCACCCGAGAGCAGGAATGGCCAGGCTAACCTAGGCCATTGGGGAGTCCTGCAGACTAAAAGGGACACAAGGAAAATTTCACCCTGGGATGTCCTTGGGAAAATCTAGACCACTAGGAAAACTAGTGGGGAACTTGGGCATATGATGTAACCTCTTTGTGCTTCACCTGAACGTGGGGGTAATAAAAAGTGCCTACCTAATAAGGTACTGTCAGAATTAAACGAGTCAGCCTGTAGAAAGCACTTAGAAGAGTGCCCGGTACTCTGTAAGCACGATGCCCACGTTAGCAGGAACAACAGCAAAAACAGTGGGCAGTCAGCTGCCTTCTGAAAGCTCCTCTGGGAGGAGCAGGGGACCACAGTCTAATGCAATTGTCTCTTAACATCCAGACATGAAAAAAGAAATAAAATCCAGCTGTAGGCATAGCATATAAATGTGGACTGGCCTTCCTTTCAAACTCACAGGCTCCTGCCTTAAGGGAAGAAAAAAAATTGACACAGGATTCTAAAAAATAGGACTATTACCTTAAAAATGTGCTGAGATCAGAAATAGGTAAGTAAGCAATTTAAGTAAATGATTCATTTAAAAAATGAAAGCAAATTGCAAACTGCTTCATTATGATGAAAATGGGTTGTAACAGATGTATTTTTAAAGATTAAATTCTTTCAAATCCCTGTGTTCCACCTTAATACTTGGGTAAATTTGCAAATAACATTTTTGGTCATTTCTTTTATTATTAGTTATTCATCATTATTTATATGCTACTGGAAAGTTCCATGAGGTATTCATAGTAGTTATAATTACAACCATTTATTAAGCACAGAGAACTACAAAGCTTAAAAAAATGCCATCTAGGGGCTTCCCTGGTGGTACAAGGGGTTAAGTCTCAGCACTGTGAAGCAATCCACAGCCACTGCAACACGAGTTCGATCCCTGGCCAGGGAGCTTCCCACATGGCGCAGCAGACCTCTTCTGTCTTGCCTGCTGCTCCCCTCAACAGTGTACTTCAGTAGATCCACTTGTTCTGCTCCCTACTCTGTCTCTGGTGAATCCTCTCACCCCACCCCCAATACCTCTGGCCTTCACCCCAGCTTGTATGCATAAATAATCTTCAAAAAAAGGAAAGAAAAATATGCCATCCATACATGAAGAGGCCAACTTCACATGTCTAACCCAGACTTCCACCTTCCCTCAACTCTGTGCTCACATATGCAACTCCCTACGCGGTGTCACCATCGACTGACTGTCTGGTGAACATCTCAAATTTGACAGGACTGGAAATGACCTCCTTCTTCACACCTGTTCCTCCCTCTCAGTCAATGGGATCTCTATGCTCCAGTTGTTCTGGTCAAGGTCCCAGGAGTCAGCCTTGAGGCCCCTTTTATTCACATATTCACTCCTCCACAGGATCCATGTTGGTCTCTTACCTTGTCTGGGCTTGCGCCCAGGCTGAAGCCAATCCACACCTTCCATTTCCCAGGCTACAGACCAACCACAATGAGTTTTGCTTGGAAAAATGGTGAGACGGGTGTTCTTTCGCATTTTTACTGAATGGGAAAGGTCTATAATCCCAGTGGTGGTGGGGAGCCAGCCTTCATACAGTCATCACTATACATGACAGACCCAAGAGGTCATTGGGTGCTGGATTAATAAGCCTGACGCCTCCTCCGCTCCAATCACATGAGCCGATACATTTTCTTGTTTAAGCCAGTTTGACTTAGAGATTTTGGTTTATGCAAGTGAAAGCATCTTAATTACTATATTAATTAGGTATTAATGAGGGTGATTCTTGGAACAAGTCTTCATGCTTCGATCATTGTGTTTCATATACTTTGGTGAAACATGGAATGAATAGTTTTCATGCCTCTCTACCTTTGCCTATGTTTATGTTATTCCCTCTCTCTGGAATGCCCTTCCCACCATGTCCTCTTGGCAAATTCCCTTCTACCTTTTAAGAAAAAGCACAGATGTCTTTTTATCTTTTAGGATTTCAATGATTTCACATGGTCTATTTTTAAATGCTGGCTCTAGTGGAGTCATTCTTTTTTTTTTTTTTCTCCATTCGTGAGATGGTCATTCAGAAAATATTTATTTGGTCTTTTACTACATGCCTGGCCTGTGTCAGAAACAGAGATCATGCAATCCCTTAGGGAGTTTACAAATGTTATCTAAAGACAGTAATTATAACATGGAGAGGTCTGTGCTGAGATGGTGAAAGTCCTGAGTCCAGTGGGAATGTAGTAGGGGAACTTCTAATCTAGTCTTAGAGGGGATGGGTAACAGAGCTGAAGAAAGTCTTCCTTGAATATGTGATTTCTACATGGTAATTTAAGACCCAGTAGAGTTAGGAAGACAGGGGAAAGAACATCCTAGAAAGAAGAGTTTGCACAAATGTCCATCAGCATCTGGCTCAAGGCACTTGGAGGGTGGGTAGGGTGGGGTGGGTGGGGGGCAGTGTCCAAATGTAGCGTTCCAGATGGAATGTGATGAGAAATGATGAGAGAGTCCTAGATGAAAACCAGACCAAGAGGGGTCTTGCAAGGCTTACTAAGGAATATGGATTCTACTCTGGGGACCAGTAGACGATCTTTGATTTGTGCTTTTAAAGATCAAAAGGGCTGCAGAAGGGAGAAAGGGCTGGGGGAAGTGCACTGAGAGCAAGAAGACCAGTTAGAAAGCACTGGATCCAATGTTTCATCTCTCCTGAGATGTCTGATTAAGAACAGAGTCAGACCTACAGCTGATGAATAAGGTACTAAAGGTTGGTACTTGCAGTGCCCAATCACCAACAGGGACCTCATTTTGGACCTGCAACTCTGCCTTAGTGATCCGAATTGTCAGTAATAATAATAACAGGCATGATGTCACTATTAAATAAATAATACCCGCTAACTCAAATGCCACATAATAGGCAGAAAAATCCAACAGTCAATTTGTGCTTCTTCAGAGCAACTCCAAATTTTAGATTTTGATCACCTTATCCCAAAGTTTCATTGGAAGTACTGGACACGACAACAGAGAAATGTATTGTTTCAATGCTCAAGTTTATTAGGGCTAAGAGTCAATGGCCCCATGTCAACAGCTCCTAACATGGGGTGAGGGTGAGCAGAACATCCTCCCTCACAGTTTCCAGGCTACAGAAGTTGGACCTGTAGAGAGAAGACAACACAGAGTCAACTCCTCTGGAGCATGGCTGGCGAGGTGGGCTTGCACCTAGCCTCTCAGTCCTAGTGAAGGGCACACCCCATAAAACCCGAGGTTGGCTAAGGGAAGACCTCTTCTATAAAAAGGACTGAATTCTGCTGTCCAATTTTATTTCATGGCTATGCATGGCAGAAAGAGGAGGTGTCACTGACTACTCCAAAGGACAGGGAGAGTTAATTTGTCACATCATAGGAACACTAAGAATGTGGCACGTTGTCAACCAATGCTAGCAAGGAAGTAGATCAGCCATGTGAAGTGAAATCAGCTAGAGTAAAAATCCTGAGGTCCTAGTGTTACGTTGACTGGGCATTCTTATTTTAATTCAGCAATTGAATTTTCTGGATTCTTAGTACTGGCTCCTTAATTCAAGAAGTTCACTGAGCCCTTCCTGAATATTTCCTGCTTCGAAGACATTTTGGAAAATCTCAAAGCAGTAAACTGGAATAATTTCAACGCTCCGCTTTATTTATTTATTTTCTCTTAGAGGTCACTTTCCTTAGATGCCTGGTGTTCAGTATCTTCAAGACTGTTGTTTCATGTATTTTGTCTAACTATGTCTTCTGTTACTCCATTTTTGCTAGAATCAAAAGTCTCCGGCCTGGGCTTTTACGAGGAATTGATGACATGATGACACAATTTGGCTTCATACACAAAAGTTTTGGGCTAACATTGTTGGTTTTGTGATTATAATCATCAGCTACTTTTTCTGGTAGTTCCACATAATCAATATTCTTTGGCTGACACGTGCTTTAGTATTGGTTAGAATGAAAAGTTGATCTTGTCTTCACTAAGAAGATCGATGATACAGAACATTCTAGTTGTATTCCTTGAGTTAAATGTATTCCTGGCAATTTAAGTGGCCATTTGGTGAACCCAAGAAATTTAGAGCAAATACATGTACTAAACACAAACAGAGCACAAGGTACAGTTGCTGAATGAAATTATTCTTTTTCACCTTAGGATCGCGAAGCCTGATTTTCATTCTAACACTTGACTTATATGAGATAACACAATACTTATCTACAAATCTGTCAAAGTTGTTTTCCTAAAGTTATATACTTTCTCCTAAAGAAGCAAATGGTATTAGACAGCAGCTGTGACTGGTGTGTAGGAGAACCGCTATAGGAGATTCACTTTAAAGTAGACTTTCATTGGGAATAGAATTATAAATGTGGCTCAATACTTCAAACTTCTTTGGATTTTTATTACTTACAATTTCCCATCATTTCTTTCCACTGTGATTTTGGATGCTCCCACTCTGGGTAGAGTTGGGTTGATGACATTGTTGTACCAAATAAATTTAACTTTTTGCACATCTCCAACATCCACATCTGAGTCAAATTCTTTGGAGTGAGTACTGTCTGGTATGAGAGAGCCCCTGGGGAATTGAGAAGTCAACAAAAACATATATGAACATACAGAAATATACATACAAATATGTACATAGACGCTTCTAAACCAGCTTCCACTGTATCTACAGTAAGTTGATCGACAGCACATTCGTCATTCTACTGTGCTAAACAAGTCAAAATATCTTTGCTAACTCAGTGGTAGGTAGTTCATTTGCCATCAATAACTCTTATTACTTTAGCGTTATCCTTATTTTATAAATAAGAATAAAAAATAAAACTTCAAACATATTTTAGTCATCATCCTCCCACAATTTAATAGATGACGATATTACTATATCATCTTTCCCCTGTTGTTTTGTAGTTGGGATAATTATTTACTGATTATAAATCAGATGGTATGGTTCAAAGTGAGTAAGAGTGGCTTTCTTGGAAACAGTATAAAAACAAATTCTGAATTCTGAAATGCATTAGGGTGCAGGGGTGGAACAACCTTTGCCCTTTAAAGACAAAAAGACAAAAAGCAGTGCTGTGCTTCCATGTGGTGATGAAGAAACTCCATGCTCATAACGCACAGTCTATGGGCAAAGCATTCCAAGAAGTGTAGACGTAATCAGTGTTTTTAGACATTCTGTCTTGTCATTTATTTTATATTATTTTTTAATCTTTAACCTTTTTTAATTTTTTAAATTTTTGTGTAGAAGAACTGGGTGCTAGGCCAGAGGTGTGAGGTGAGAGGATTCACCAGAGATAGAGTAGGGAGCAGAACAGGCAGATCGACTGAAATACACTGCTGAAGGGAGCAGTGGGTGAGGCAGGAGAGGTCTGCTGCGCCATGTGGGAATCACCCTGGGCAGGGATCAAACTCAGGCCTCAGTGATGATAGTGCTGAGATTCAACCTCCAGGCCACCAGGGAGGCCCAGTAATAAGTTTTTTCAAAGAAACTTAGAGTAATATTTTACTCACTTGAAGATTTCATACTGCTTAGAGTTTCCTTTACTTCCAAACAGAGAAACCAGAATGTGTCCAGTGACCTTCTTTCCGGAGAGTGTCACGGTCGCCTTGTACCTCCAACCTGCAAGGGGCAAATATTTGCAAAATAGCTCACAGGGAAGATACATTGAAAACAGGTTAACTTGGCGTCCACAACTGCTGAATTTTGAATAATCTATAGATGGTATTTGCGGTTCTTCTAATCAAACAGTCATAGATATTCCTTTCTCCAAATGCTGAGGACTGACGTGGGCGGGGGCAGGGAAGAACAAGACTCCCACCAAAGTCAATAGACTTGGAGCCAAAGGGTTAAGTTATATATTGTTTGAAAATTTCAACCAAGCAATTTACTTTTGAATGCTAAAAACTTGCTAAAGAATAGTAGAGTGTGACGCTGCTGAGATCAGCCTATTTGAATACGATCATCTTTTGTCTAAATCGTCCATATTCTTTTAAAAATTCTGTAATTCAATTTTCCATGGCCATTGGAATTGTGTTTATTTATAGTACTGGTCAATGGGGAGCTACCAGTTTTTGCCTTTTAGAGCTAGCGTGGGCTAAATTTGGGAGAGGAAAAAAATTGACCTTAGTTTTTACAGTGCAGCTAACACTGTTTGCTCCCATCCAGAAGTTTCTTCCTTTATTACCCAGATGGGGAACATGGTGCGTGTCCCCATGCTTCACCATCCCTGCACCCTCTACTTCTTTTCACCCACGGCATCAACAACCTTAAATAGCTCTTAAATCTGTCAAGTCCTTCCCATTCCCACAACCTCTGCTCTCTCAATCCTGTATTACTTTTCTGCTTGGACAAAATTGCAGAATTTTGTTCAGCGAAAATTTTGATTGTATAGAACACTGGAGCAGAAGCCTCCTGGGACTCCCGAACTCAGCACCAGTGTGAAACGAGAAGGACTGATTTTTGTATCACTGACAGCTTAGCCCCCCAATTCTGTTCTGCCACCTAAAGTAGTAGGAGTTCGACTCAGCACAGCATTGAAATATTTTTCCATGTTGGGGAGTGGTGTCTAAAATTTGAACAGAAAAGCAATTTCACCCATTTTCACTTCACTGGACATGATAAAATAAACAGTATTTAGAATTTAAGGCAAATGAAATAGACACTTACGGGGGAAACTGGGGCCATCACCAGTGTTTAGATAAAATTTCTGGCCCACTGCACTTGTTTTCCCAGGGAATCTGTCAGCATAATGGCCCATCTGGGGGCAGCCTCCATGTGGACAGGGGAAGCACTTGTTCTAGAGAAAACAAGCAAAAGATGAAGGAGGATTCACCTTCTTATAATAGCGCAGCATCTTCTCTACATATTGCTGTAATTCAAATATTTTAAAGCCAGTTCTGTTCGGATGGGAAAAAGGACTTTAAGAGTCTCAGCAGAAGTTAAAAAGGCACCTTATATTTACATTATTGAACTAGCAATTTTACTGTTAAATAGCATGATACAAACAAAAACATACAAAAATCACAAAAGAAGTGATATGTATGCATATACACACACCCATATATTTTAATCTTTCTTTTTCATATTTCTAAATTGCTAGAGTTGCCCCCCCAAACATCTGTCAAAGGGTATTTAGAATTTATTTCAGAAAGATTATAGAAGAGCAGGAGGTGATAATCACCTTCTGATATGCAAAACAAGATCCATTAGGAGGGTAATAGGCTCAAAGTTCAGGCTTTTCTCAGTCCCTTTAGCTCCCACTTAGCATATCACCATTAGAAGGATTCAGATCTCAGAATTCTTCCCAGGCGGAGAGAAAATGCCCCAGCGGGCACTAAGGGTTAATGATGAAGTTGGGGCCTGGAGAAGACAGATACAGAAAAATGTTCTCTCTCTCTCCTCCCTCCCCCCCCCCACCCCCTTAAGCTCTGCACCCAGAGAAAGCTTTGGGGAACCAAGCCAGCTAAAAAGGCATGGTTTAGACCCTCTGCTTTTATTGCTGGGTTGGAGTCGCAGAGCCGCTCAGACATCACTCAGACGCCAGTGGGGTCCCCATCAATGAAGCAAACACTCAAATCCACGCACAGACCAACCCCCCCCTACCACGCTCACCTTGCCCAATACCAGCTTGGAGACAAGCTCATGAGGGGGCACAAGGGGCAGGGGTCCAAAGACTGATAAATCTATAAAACTAAGAATAGTTTCTTATAAAAGTGTGTAGAAATGGTTGAGAAATCATGGAATTAAAATTGATAAATGGAATGTGCAAAATAGAGCCAGGAGGTCGTGAGGAGTGGAGAGGGCATATCTACCATGCCTGGCTGCTTGGGGTCTTTTTTTTTTTTATTTATTGTTATTTATGTCTTTTACATTTTGTATTGCCTTGGGCAGCCCACCACCAATTCACCCGTGATCCATCTCCATGGTCCCCTGTATTCTCCTCTCTTCCATTTTGTGCCCTTATCCTCCCCTCCCCCC
>PVIJ01014160.1:0-42029 GCA_004024925.1 Scalopus aquaticus | reverse complement strand
GGCAGAAGAGCTCAAAAGGCACTTCTCCAAAGAAGAAAAGCAAATGGCCAACAGATACATGAAAAAATGCTCAACATCACTTATAATCAAGGAAATGCAAATCAAAACCACTATGAGATACCACCTCACACCTGAGAGGATGGCACACATTAAAAATACAGGCAACAACAAATGCTGAAAAGGATGTGGAGAAAAAGGACCTCTTCTACACTGCTGGTGGGAATATGAACTGGTCCAACCACTATGGAAAGCTGTATGGTGATTCCTCAAATTGCTAAACATGGAGCTCCCATACGACCCAGCAATCCCACTTTTGGGAATTTACCCAAAGGATACAAAAACACTAATCCGAAAGGATACATGCACCCGTATGTTCACTGCGGCACTATTCACAATAGCAAAGGTATGGAAGCAACCCAGATGTCCAAAAATAGATGATTGGATCCAGAAGATGTGGTACATATACACAATGGAATACTATTCATCATGGAAAGAAGATAAACACATGCAATTTGCAGCGACATGGATGGAATTAGAGGGAATCATACTCAGTGAAATAAGCCAGAAAGGAAAAGAAAAATATCAAATGGTTTCACTTATAACAGGACTATAGGGAGGCCGGGTGGGAGAGAGACACTCAGCGGTGGGCGGGGAGGGGATAAGGGCACAAAATGGAAGAGAGGAGAATACAGGGGACCATGGAGAGGGATCACGGGTGAATTGGTGGTGGGCTGCCCAAGGGGAATACAAAATGTAAAAGACATAAATAACAATAAAAAAAAAAGAGTATTGATACACAAATTGGAAGGATGGATTGGTTGATGGGGGGTGGGGTAAGAATTTCATGGGAGTTAATTCTTACATTTAGATAAAAGGCTAAAAACATAAACCCCTTAATATCTACTTTTTTCTTGGATACTGAATTCAATCATTTCAAATGTTATCTGTTAACCTTTAATCACTGAACTTCACCTTATATCATGAAGACCAGATCTTTATTCCAGGGTGTCACAAAAGTAAAAGGGGGGCTCTATATCGCCCTTGTGGCTGACATTCGGCGCAGGAGTATAAAAGATAGGGGTATTCAGCCTCGATGCTGGTTCCTTACTGGGTAAGAGGGGCTTAAGATTTTTTTTTTACCAGAGAAGCTGAGTGAAGTCAGTTTCAAATTTCTAGGTCTACTTTGACAAAAACCCATGAAATTAAGACTGTAGGTTTGATTACTTGCAAAACATCTTCCCCTGATATCCTTCAGTTATTTTAGGGTGAGAAAGGGAGTGAAGAATGAGGTATTCTAGAAGAAAATACTAAGATGTGTCTTCCTACAGCAAAGACGGTACATGATGGACAGCCACTTTGTGGTGTCTTCCCACTGCAAGGCGGTACACGATGTGCGGCCATTTTGTTGTGTCAATGCCATCTGTGCCAGTCTCCCGTACTGGAAGTATTCCCCATCCACCAACCCCAGAGGAGAGCAAGTCTGAACGGTCATATTTATAACAGAGAAAGCTAATGCGTTGACTATAGCTAACTGAAACAGGAGTGGACCCTGATTAATGGAAACAAATAATAGTCTGGTCTGAACCAGTTCGATACTCTTTCCTAGGAATTTGGAGCTCAGAGGCTGACAGACTGAGTCTGTTTATTGAGGGAGCCCTGATGTGAAGTCAAGTGCCATCTAAGCAGAAATCAGTGGCTTAGCAAGCTGAACTCACTCACGTGCTAGAAAAAAATATGGGGAAGCAGCAAAACTAAGTAGAAAAAAAAAATGAACTACTAAGAGAACTAGGGCTCAGGAGGAGCTGAAAACAGCATAAAACATCCCAGGACTAAGGAAGTCTCATCCCTGTCTAACCCCGTATGGCCTACCTATCTGTAATTTCCTTATTTTGGATGTTGGTGTGATTGCCTGTTGGACCTATTCAGTAAACCCCGTGCTTGCATGCATTGGTTTCTGTGACTTTCAATATACTATTTCTTGAATTAGAACAGAAAAAAGAAATTACCAAATAGAAAAATCTGGGCCGGGGCAAACAATTAGCAAGTAGCAGATCAGTCACTGGGTTTGAAAAAGACTATGTGTTACGAAGTTTCAATACAAAAGTGCATGAAAGGTGGTGTCAGAGAATACTTTAATTTGGCATTAAAATAATAATAAAAGCCAATATTTTGTAATGGTTACTGTAAGTCAGGTACTCTTCTAAGCATCTACATAGATGAACTAGCATCATAACTTCCTTGGACACAGATGTTTTTACTCCCATTTTATGTGTGAGGAAATATGCTACAAAGAGAAATTACATAACAGCCTCAAAGATACAGACCTAAGTAGGCAGAACTGAACCTGAAGTCTGGTCCTAGATCCACCCCTTAAACTACTATTCTGCCCTCAGTTTTTCAGTTTGTGGATTTTCCTGTGCCCTGATAAGCAGTTCACAAATGAAGGAAATAGTGGAAATGGAAGAGCTTAAGTGTGGTCAAGGAAAAGTCCAATTTTTTGAAGGAAATATATGAACAAGTAGAGGGCAGAGAAATTGGAAAGGTCGGCAAGGAAGAGGGGCACTCAATGCCTTAATGAGATATAGTCCAAATACTTACATAACTCCCCAAACTAACTTTCTAATCCATCCAATATAATATTTAAACTTCTGGGAGCATTCTTAAAATTTCATAAGATTCTAGGTATATGCATCACCATGTATCTACTGTTTTGATTCATGAAAGGAAAATATGAAACTCAGCACTCTGCCTTCCATTTTTAACACTGTCCTAGACTAGAGATGTGACCAGAATAAGAAAGCTGAATAATAATTGACAGGTTAATAAAATTGCTTATATTGTGATTGTCATTATAGATTCAGGGAACTCAACTTGATAGCCACAAGCAATGAAAAATGCTTGTCTTAAATCACAGTAGACTTGAGGACAAGCAGACAGTGAATATGCATAATCTTAGTTTCTTGGTAAGATTAACTCTTTGTTACCTCCTATGCCTATGGTAGCACCAAAGTGGTAATGGCAGCTGAGAATTCCAAACTTGTGTAAATTCCAAACCAGCTTTCCCACCTGCTGCAACCCTCACGACAATTGGAGGAGACAATGTATGTGTGAGGAAATGCTACAAAGAGAAATTACATAACAGCCTCAAAGCTACAGACAATGTACGATATACAATGTACGATATACTTGAACATTTCAGTGAGCATATGCTGCCATAACCTTCACAGATGTGATCCTGAATGAATCCTCACCATTTTCATTGTGCAGACAAAACCTGAACAGGACCATCAGTTTGGCCATCTCAAGCTCATCAAGAACCTGCTGCCAGAGACCTTGAAAAAACTTATTTCCTTGTCTTTTTGTTTATGTTGTTAGTATTTTTTATTACTTTTTAAAAAAAGATTTATTTATGCATACAAGCTGGGATATAGGCCAGAGGCGTGGGGCGGTGAGAGGATTCACCAGAGACAGAGTGGGGGGCAGAACAGGCAGATCGACAGAAATACACTGCTGAGGGGAGCAGCGGGCCAGGCAGGAGAGGTCTGCCGCGCCATGTGGGAATCTCCCTAGCTGGGCGTCAAACTCGCATCGCCACTGCTGACAGCTCCACAGCGCAGGACTTAACTGCTGCGCCACCAGGGAGGCCCTTTTATTACTTTTTAATTGAAGCAAGATTGCATCATTATTTATTTCCCTTTCTTGGCTTCTGTACTGAGAGACAGGGAACTATATTCCAACAATACAGGATTTTCCTCGTAAATAGACACACTGGCTATAAGAAAGATACAAAGTGACAAATGTCCGTTACAGTGATGATAGACTGCTTTGAGTGACTACTCCAAATTCTGCAGGAACTTACAAAACTGAACTAAATAAAAAGACAGTTGTGTTCAGTGAGCTTGGGCTTCCTAGAGATGCTCAACATCACCTGTGGAGCTCCAGCCTCTGACTTCCTTAATTTGTTTGCACTTGAAAAGGTGGACGCCAGAGACATGTGAACTGAGCAGGGAACAGCAGACTTCCTCGTGTCTGGATGGTTGACGGCACCCACATCTGAGACCTTCGCTTCATTGGACACTGATATGATTTCTCTTAAAAGAAGTGTCAAATGATAGGAGCAATTAATAGCCCCCTGCTTAAGTGGCAGATGATTGTTATTGCAATTTTGACATTCAGGACTTCAAGAAGGGAAACTGACCTTATGACCTTATGAATTATTAATCCCAGGACCCAATGCCATGATATCCAGGCAGAAATTACATGAGGCGGTCCACACGTCCATCCAGGCAGAAATTACATGAGGCGGTCCACACGTCCATCTATAGACCTAGAAGTCACCACACACACTAATAAGCTAGCAGCTTATTAGCTGATAAGTTATAAGTGATACTTATAACTCTCTATCATCTCATTTAACCCTCCCACAGTCAGATGAGCTGGAAGATATTATCAGACTCACTTTATAGAAGAGGACACTGATCTTAGGGAACTGAAGTCACTTGCTGAAAGTTACACTGCTCCTTAGTGACAGAGAAGCTGCCTCTGTGTAACAATTGCCAGCCCTGGGCTCACAATTAATGATCCCGTTAGCTTGTTTCTCTCCCCTTCGTGGCTCTGAGACCTCATTTCTAACATATGACCCAAAGAGGAAGAGAGAAAGACAAAGAAAAGACCAGCTAATTAAGTAATGATTATTTCTGGTAGGACTGAGGGTGCTACTGTGGCGTGACTAATGGTGCCACACTTCCCATTTACTATTCAGGAAACAACCAGTCAGGCATGTGCAGATGGAAAGTCTCAGAGGTATAAGATTATTCTTAGGGAGAATTGCCCTTTCGCTTTCTTCCACTGGAGGCTCACAGTGGTCTCCTGAAACATACTTCAGTGAAAAATCAAGCAGAAAGGCAGCTCATCTCCAAATTCACTGGGCTTCTGGCGTGACAGCCACATCAATAAAGCCACAGAGAAGTGGCAGGGAGTATAGCTTGCCTTTCGAGGAACAACCAATGCCTGGCTGAAAGTTGTAATTCTCACCCAGGAAGAAGTATACAGTGGACTTTACAATTTATGTGTGGGTGCTGTCCATGGTGAATTTAACTTCCTCTACATATGCATTTACCTCTGTTATATAAGGGACCTTGGATTTTATAGAATTCACTTTAAGTAGCCAATCTCTATATTGCAGTTAATTTTTTATATATATAACTTACTGCACAGGCCCCTGAGATAGAAAATTTCTGATTTCCACATTAGTATACTGCAATAAAAATTTTAGCATAAAAATACCTTTAAATTATACTGTATATGTTACAGGAGATAAAAGAAGATGAGAAAAATCACATTTAAAGTCAGCCTCTCAGGATTGCACTTACTATTGTATTTCCCTATTGCAAAACAGGAATTAATACATTTATAATAGTAGTCTTTTGTGAACAATTGCATTTAAACATTCATTTTCCACAAAGATCTTTTTGGGTTCTTAAAAGAAGAATAAAGCGCTAATAAAGAGAGTATAATATCAGCAACTTGAATATGCCACATGCACCTAGATTATCCACCCAGATATAAACTGGCATAAATTTGCCACAAAGCCATAATTAGACAACTAACCATTACATAATACTATTTTTAAACAGTTAATAGCCTATTATTAAGGAATGAATTCTGATAGTTAAATAAATATTTTAAGCTACAAATTCAGAGTTTAAGAATTTACTGCTAGGTATATAAAATATCTAATAAGACAATAACAAAAATACATATAATTTACTGAGTATCCGACACACGTTCTGGTGTCTATATTAGGCACCTTACATTCATTATAACATTTAACACTATCACCTGTGGGTCAGGTCTTATTCACATTTTATAGATGAAAAAAATCATGACTGAGTATTAAGGACTTATCTATGAAAAAGTGAAAGGGCAAGAACATATGAGGAATCATATAAACCCTGATGTGTACCTATGATTACTCCTTTCCTTATTCACTCCTTATCCTTGTCTACTTTAAATAGCCACAGTGAGGGCCTCCTTGGTGGCCTAGGGGTTAAGTCTCAGCAGTATTAATGCTATGGCCTGAGTTCAACCCCCAGCCAGGGAGCTAACCCACCCACATATGGCGGAGCATACCTCTCCTGTCACGCCTGCTTCTCCCCTCAGCAGTGTATTTCAGTAGATCCAACTGTTCTGCTGCCCACTCTGTCTCTGGTGAATCCTCTCACCTCCCCCCACCCCACACACACCTCTGGCCTTCACCCCAGCTCTTCTATGCCAAAATAAATAAAATCTTTAAAAAAAATAATGACAGTGAAATCATTTTCCTAGATAAAGATTCTCTGAATCATTCAAATGCAGCAGCATCAAACTATGACAAGAAAATAATATTGATTACAAGCGGATCACGGGTGAATTGGTGGTGGGATACCCTAGGGGAATACAAAATGTAAAAGACATAAATAACAATAAAAATATATATATAAAAAAAAAAAAAAAAAAAAAAAAAAAAAAAAAAAAAAAAAAAAAAAAAAAAAAAAAAAAAAAAAAAAAAAAAAAAAAAAAAAAATAATATTGATTACAAGCATGGGTAAAAATCAACACAATAAATATGAACGAAAAGAAATATATGTAAATGGTAAAAAGCAAATTAAACTTGAAAAATCATTTCAATTTAAAAACTAAGCAGTGGCGGTAAAAGCAGGTTTTTTTTCCCTTATAATAGCTGAACAGGCTGATGGCTCATTTCATTGTGCAGCAATATTCTGATTTTTCTCCTGAAGCTGGAAATGCCTATTTACCAGAATGAGAAAAATACTTACACTTATGTAAACTGCGGTGGTAAATTATGCATGCTCAATTAATCCGCAAGTACAGCCCTGGGTTTGCTTAAGGTTCTTGAAGCATAGATGCAGGTGCCATGATGATAATTTATCAACCTCTGGATTTTTAGTCATCTATTCAGATTAGGCTGATTGTCTAAGAAATGTTCACTGTTTAAAATAAATTGCACAGATAAATTCCTGCAGCCGCCCTTCCTCCACCATACAATTATTAATGAGCTTCACGGATATAAAACATGGACACTTCTGGGGTATTTTTTTTGGATACCATTCTGAGAAAGTACTGTTAGCTACCAAATCCAGCCCACAGTAAATCTTCTTTATTTACTGCCCACCTGGCTATGGCTCTATCAGTATCAGCACGGAAAAGATAAAATCTTATCAGTAAACTGCGCTGACACCAGATGCAGTTTCTCTTTGAGTTCTTGGGGAATGTGAATTGCATACTAGCTCCAGCAGGTTCCAAAGTGGCAGCTAAATTCTCCTGCACAAGATGCACTGCCTGGTGTGAGCCACGAAAGGTCTTGTGCCTGCTCCACACCTTTTACCTTGTTCAACCTTGTTCAGAAGATCCTTGAATGGCATGTGAGATACAGCAGAGGGGAGAATGGCAGAAGGGGAGAAAGGGAAAAGGAAAGATGAAAAGTAGAAGGGAGCTGGAGAGAGAAGAAAGGAACCTCAAATATATAACAATAGCCTAAATTATTGAAATTATGATGATTTATTCCATATGAAAAGCTGAAAACAGAAATATAGAGTGGAAAATTTTAAAGCTCTAATACAATCTCACACAATAGCAGTGTCTGCATTAGACAATAAAGGGAGTCTATTATTTCTAAGTCAGCAGCACTGGTTTATAAAGAGCAGCAGATGTGAGGATATAATACAAGATCCCTCACATGGCATGATTAGGAACAAGTTAAAATGATGGGGGTGAGGAAGGAAAACCAAATAGTCAACACTCTTTAATTTTTCAGAACCATGAGTTTCTAAAGTTGCAAGCAACAAAAGGGGAAAGAAATAGTTTCTATTTTTGAAGTTTCATTTATTTAATATTTTTGTCTCCACACGATAACTAAAGGTAGCTACCACTAACTCTTATCAGTTTATATGTACATAAAACATACATGTAAAAATAACAATTTGACTTTGAAGTTATTAACCTATACATTAGTTGCAAAAAGAGGTATATCTTTCAAGTTGATTCATTTTACTAACATGGTATTATTATTATTATTCTCTTATTGAAATAATATTGCATTATATCACTTTTAGGTAGACATCCAATATGCTTTTGTCTTCTGGTAATTATTGCTACAGATTGAAAAATGCTTTATTGTTGAATATCTAACTTACCTCCAAGATATTCCCAAAGTTGAAGTTAGTAATTTAGCGTCTCATTTAAAAAAAAATGAGTTTTGTTTAAAAAAAAAAAAACCTTCTTAACTGGTTATAAATCCTCACTTCCACTTTACTTGGCAAAATGGCAAGTTTTTGACAAAATTTAGAATAAATTTGTTTATTTAAAGGGTGAAGGCATGTGAGGATGAAGAGTGAAGATGTAAGGAAAGATGTAAGGAAGATGTAAAGAGTGAAGGTATAAGGAACTGAATAGCTTGTTCTTTCATTGTCTACCCATTATATTAAAATGATTCACAGGCCTCCCTGGTGGCCTAGAGATAAGTCTCAGCGCTATCACCACTAAGGCCTGAGTTTGATCCCCTGCCAGAGAGCTGACCCACATGGCACAGCAGACCTCTCCTGTCTCCCCTTAGCAGTATATTTCAGTAGATTCACCTATTCTTCTCCCCACTCTGTCACTGATGAATCTCTTCATGGCGCGCGCGCGTGCGCGCGCACACGCACACACACACACACACAAAGATTCAAGTATTCAAGTACAAGGGACTATCCAGTGAGAAACAAATCTCAATCTCTTTAGCCCTAGCATCTTTCCTGTGCTCAAAATCACCATTACCAGCTTATTATGCAATGGTTTCAAAGAGATTCTCTACGCATATGCATCAAAATATTGAGTTAAAAAATTGAGGTACTTAACACTGGAGACACTGCTTTTTTTTTCATTCAATTATCTTGGAGATTTTTAAACTGATAAATAGAATCCCATTGTAAATGTGCACCATAATTTATTTAAAAAGTTCCAAGTTGTGTTCATATAGGTTATTCTGTCATTTTTGAGTTTAAACAGTTTTAGATCAACTTTGGGGGTCACTTTTCTATTTCCAAAAACTTACTGCTTTTTGTTGAAATGTTCAGAGCCACTTCTGATGTTACAAGTATAAAACCTCCACAAGAATAGTTGCAAAGATACAAGGAGAAACACCACATGGAATATAAATGTGAACAAAAACTATTTTGTATAATTTTTCAAAGGAATAAAAGTCAAGCTCACAAGTTATGAGGATTTTCAGCAAACCCCTTGATGCTCTGATCAAGCCTTAGAAATTTAAATCAGAACCCCTCTGGCAACCTTACCTCTAAGTAATCAAAAGCTCACTTTCCCTGTATATGACATATTGACACTCGGTAACCTCTTATTCCAAAGGGTTATTTCTTCTCAAATAAGGCTTTTCATTATTTTCTTCACTGGTTGCATTTAATCCTTTAGTAAAAAATTTTGGCCCTTTAATTTGGAAATCTGACAAAGGTATTTTTAAAGCACAAATATTGTCGCTTACACAGCTCCAGTGAGAGCTAGCTATAACATTAAGTAATTGAGGCGGTCAAGTGGTTGAGGAAAAAGATCTTTTGTTTGTTGTAGCACACAAATCCCATTTTTATGCATTTTCAATAGGAAAATATATAGGAGCTACCATAGAAATATGTAGCATAATTAGGGTCCATGTAAGTCAATGCTTGAATAGTGCTCATTTTCTAGACAATAAGCAAAGCAGTGGTTTGCTTACAGGATGATGTCTGGAATTCTGGAAAGCTCAGATTGATCTGCATTTTTCATGTTTTTTAATAAAACTACAGCAGGTAGACTTAATCTCACCCCCCTTTTCTAAAGCATTTTATATGGTGGTGTTTGGATATTTTGCATAGAATTTTTATTTATTCCATACATGCTCCTGCATATATACATCTGGGGGTACACTGAGTTGCAAGGGGTCAAAAGGTTTTGAAGCCAATTCAAGCTTTTAAAGAAAATTACATGAACCCTCTCCCAGTTGTTTTTTTTTTTTTTTCCTAAATTATGTGCATGGAATCAAATGATCCCCCTATCTGGTCAATCACATTTATTAAGATGTAAAGAGTTGGGGCCTCCCCGGTGGCGCAACAGTTAGGCGCTGTGCTGTGGAGCTGTCGGCAACAGCGATGCAAGTTTGATACCCAGCTGGGGAGATTCCCACATGGCGCGGCAGACCTCTCCTGCCTTGCCTGCTGCTCCCCTCAGCAGTGTATTTCCGTTGATCTGCCTGTTCTGCTCCCCACTCTGTCTCTGCTCTCGCCGCCCCACGCCTCTGGCCTGTACCCAAGCTTGAATGCATAAATAAAAAAAAAAAAAATCTTAAAAAAAAAAAAAGACTTGGAGAGTGGGATGCCCTTGAGCCAATGATGGCATCATCTTGAGGAGAGGGGGTATCCACTTCTGGGCTGTAGTTCAAATATTTATATGTGTTGCTTTGGTCCCCCTGCAGTGCTGTGCCCTGTTTGAGCTTCTGTAGTTACAGATGGCAGGGATTAGAGTGTGGCTCTCTGAACAACTTTCAGTTGATCTCATAGACTGGTGGATGGTTTGCTGTTTGTGGACTCATTACTGGTATCCTATCACAATGTGAGATTCAATTATATTTGTACATTGTTTGTTTGTGTAAGACATTCACTGAAGAAAAATTTTTCTGCCCAATAAACATCACTGTTTCACCTTTTCCATTTATGCTCAGGATTGGCTGTTTCAGGAGGTCTCCTATCCAAGAACCCATTAGTAATTTATCAAAAGAGCAAATGTCATTACACAGGAAGCCTAGGGAACTATTTTGCATTTGATTTCTGGTTCTGATAGCACTGCTATTGATTTAGTATTCTCCCGCATGACATTGGCTAGACACAACAGATCACTGTATTTTTGAACTGTCAATCACAAATGATCCAAGGCTTTTTAAAATATTTGCACATATAAGAGTCAAATGTCCATCTGAGAATGAAAACCATTAAACTTTAACTAAAATTCCCCAGTCCTTAAAGTCTCAGTATGGAATTGCTTTATTCACTGTTAAACATATTTTTTAAATAATGAAAACTTAGCAGTTGTCCCCAAAATCTTTGAAGAAAATTGAGAGCAAATTAAGAAGTTGTAAGAAAAACAATATAATGCAATTGACTTTTATAAAAACTAAAAATCTAAGATGACTCTAAAGGTACTCATTTTGAACTTCTCATCTCCCTAAAGAAAAATCCAAAAGCATAGAGGTTAAGTGAAATAAAGGCAGTTTGTGACATAATTTCTAAGTAACTGAGAAATTAAGGAATTTTTCAAGTATATGCTAGTGAATTTCTTTTTGGCAAAAACCTCTTTTAATTGACCAAACATTCAATAGTATGCTATCGGGGGGGAAAAAAAAGTGTGTTTATATTGTACATAGATTTTTTTCATCTTTTTTCATTGACTAAACCATGGAAATCAAATGGTTATCTAGGTGTTAATTAAAGGCATTAAATGTATATAACTTTTGCAGAGATCAGGAAGATGTATATAAATGTACATATTTTTTAGTAAAAGTAATAGTACAAAAGTAACTAACAAGAACTGTCACCAAGGGGCCTCCAGGTGGCGCAATGGGTTAAGCGCAGCATTGTGGAGCTGGCGGCAGCTGCTGCGTGAGGGCTAAGTGGGCTGGGGAGATTCCCACAGCGCCCTGCCTCGCCCGCTGCTCCCTTCAGCAGTGTATTTCGGCCCATCTGCCTGTTCTGCTCCCCACTCTGTCTCAGGTGAACCCTCTCACCGCCCCACACCTGTGGCCTGCACCCCATCTTGTATGCAAAAATAAATCTTTAAAAAAAAAAACAACAACAAAATTGTCACCAAGCAGAATGGACACCCTCCCAACGAATCTCAGGTCTCAGGTATGGATTTAACCATTCAAAGGTGTCTCACCAGAGTCTCTCATTCCTGGATACACCTTTCCAAGTCATCTTGGACAGCAAAGGTTAAGTGAGCAGGCTTCAGAGTTAAGGATCCTGATTTCAACTTCCTCCCATGCCACTTACTACTAGTGAGAAGTGATTTGATTTTCCCAACACTAAATCTCCTAATCTGTGCAGTAGGATGTTTCATTCCTCTTGAAAGGGGTAAACATCCCAACAAATGTTTGTTGGCAAGAGTTTTACAATCTTACTGTCAAAAAAAAAAATTAAAAACAGCTTTGCAGTTGTTTCTGAAAAATACTAACTACATTTCTCTGCTGTGTTATTACATCCGCCACAGTGTGGAGCACATCTATCTGCGTGGATGGAAATGACCCACCGGGCAGTCAGGAGCCACGAGTGACCATCAAACCTTTGATACAGGACTGGTGACAGCAGGACATAAGCATTTATTTTTGTGCAACTTTACGCAACTCAGATTTAAGTAGAGTGTCCCTGTTGTTGGATAGCATGATTCTAGAGAGCCTCAAAAACATGGGCTGAACCCACTTTCCCTCACAGTTCTTTTTATAGCGAGTGGACTTTGAGAATCAAGTGAACATTTTTCTTGGGCCATCTGCCCCAGATAAACAGGTCTTAATCTAATGTGTCCATCTACCCTGATTCTAACCCAGCCTGATCAGCATGTCACTGGTAGACTCTGCCCTCCTAATCCCACTGACCACCATGTCTCCCACAGCTGCAACCTCTAGTCTGATGAACCTAATGACATATGATGAACTCAATTTCAATTTGATCTCCATCTATACAACTAAGAGAGTGCTTACTGTCGTTGTGGTTTTCAGAAGGACAGGGCTCACTCCCTGGGAAAACAGACTTCCTACTCCAGGATCAAAATGTTATTTTGGTTCCATCTTAGGGGTTAATTAAAAAAAATAAAAGGAAGTAACAATGTGAGTAGGGCAGCTGTAGCATTTATTAATTTCAAAGATTTATGTTTATTTATTTATGCAAACAAGAACTGGGCTGTAGGTCAGAGATATAGGGGGATGAGAAGATTCACCAGAGACAGAGTGTGGAGCAAAACAGGCAGATCTACTGAAATACACTGTTGAGGGGAGCAGTGCGGAAGACAGAAGATAGGTCTGCTGCGCCATGTGGGTCAGCTCCCGTTCTGGGGATAGAACTCAGGCCATAGAGGTAATAGCACTGAGACTTAACCCCTAGGCCACCAGGGAGGCCCAGATGTAGTATTTAAATTAAAAATGAAATGCCAGGTCCTACCCCACCTTTTCATTTCTATTCTAATTTTGTGTTTCTCATCGCCTGAGCTGGCCTTTGGGTCTTTGAGACAGAGTATGGAACATTCCTACGACTTACTAAGTCAGAAATCCCTAATGTTCGGTATCAGCCATTCAGGATGCTTGTTCAAGCTCTTATCTGATACATTCTATTCCTAACTCTCATGTACCTTGTCTTCACAAATGTGGGCATGACTGTTGGCTCCCTTATTTGTGATTTCATTTCACTTTCTATGCATCTCAATTCGGGTAACTATTACATTGCCTGGTATAGGGTAGGTACTCAAGAAATATGTGTTGAACCAATGAATGAACTGAAAGTCATTTATTAACATTCTATCTATGCCTCTTGCTTGATTTTGGCTTCCTAAGTATACAGACCACGTTTTTACATGTTTTTATCATCGCTATGAAAGAATTCCTGGAACAGAGACAGCATGATAAATCATTTTTCAACCTAAAAGCCATGCAGGGGCTTCCTGCAATCTTTTCTCTTCTGATTATAATCTCGCTAGGTTTTTCAAAACCTGCCTGGTATATCGTTCGTATACTTACTCTGTGTTTTTCTTTCTTCTTTCATTGCTTCTGATTTCTGACTCTGCCCAAATCTTAAATCCTCTGAATGCCCTAACCTATCTTCCTCTCTGATAGCTGATCCACTGCTTGAATTCATTCAGCAAATATATTGGTAAGCACCTCTTTTAGGTCAGGTAATATGCTTGGACTTTGTCTTACTAACTAGGATAGTAATTATGGTTAAATATACAAATATAGTATTCTTGCTCTCTTTTGATCATTTCATATTTAATTGCATTCAGTATTTTGACTGTCTTAATTTCAAATTTCTAGACATATCAGTAATACGATTAAGAACATACCTTAAATCTTGCTTCATACTTCTCATACCATTTTTCGTTTTCCAACCTTTCAACATATCAGTCATACTTAGTTTTTAGCCTTCTAGTTGTTTCCTTCTTAACTATAATAAATGTTTTTAATTAAATTAAGTCCATCTTCAAATTACAATATGTATACATACTTTTCCTATGTGGAGTGCAGGTAACTGCCTTAAAATGAAGATTTCCATCCTCCCTCTCATCCCTTATGGCATTGCTGTCTGCATTTCACTGATCCACACTAATCACATAACACATCACTATTATTACTTTAAAGTTACCTTAATTAATAATAAAAAAAATCAAAACATTCATTTTGTTTTTAATTATTTGTTCCCTGATGGGATTATTTTCTTTATGTAGATGCAAATTTCTGATTATCATCCTTCTGCCTAAAGACTTCTTTCAACACTTTTAAAGGGTAAATCAGGGTCTTCCTGGTGGCGCAGGGGTTAAGTCTCAGCACTATCACCTCTATAGCCTGAGTTCAATCACCACCAGGGAGCTGACCCACATTTGGAGCAGCAGACCTCTCCTGTCTCGCCTGCTGCTCACCTTAGCAGTGTATTTCAGTAGATCTGCCTGTTCTGCTCCCCACTCTCTCTCTCTGGTGAATCCTCTCACCCCCCCCCACACCTTTGACCTACACCCCAGATATAAAAATAAAGGGTTAATCAGCTAGCAATGAGTTCTCTCAGTTTTCCTTTTATCTGAGAAAAATGTGTATTTCTCATTAATTTTTGAAGGGTAATTCTGATGGATATAGAATTCTAGATTGGATTTTTTTCCTTTGGATTTTTAAACATTCCACTTCAAGCTCTTCAGGCTTGCATGGTTTTTCACCAGAAGAACATTGTTATTCTTATACCTGTTCCTCTATAGGTAAAGTATTTTTCTCCTACCTTCTTTAAAGATTTTTTCTTTCTGATTTAATGCATTTTAAACATAATTTGCCTAGATGAATTTGTGTGCCTATGTGTATGTGTGAGTGTGCATGAATGTGTGTGTTTAGACAAATCCTACTTGGATCTAGTATGTGTCATTAATTTGGGGACAGATATAGTCATTACTACCTCAAACATATCTTCTTGCCTTTTACTCTTTCTTCTCCTTCTGATATTTCAAGTGTGTCTATGTTCCACCACCTTTTGAAGTGGCTCCACAATTGTTAGGATGTTCTGTTCTGGTTTTCTTTTTATTTTTTGCAAGCCACTCTTTTTTTTTTTTTTCTTTGCATTTCAGTTTGGGAAGATTTTGTTGACCTATCTTCAAGTTCACTGATGCTTTTCTCAACTTTTCCAAGTCTACTGAAAAGAAGGCACTCATAGCATTCTTCATTTCCATTACAGTGTTTTTGATCTCCAGCATTTCCTTTGATTCTTAGAGTCTTCATCCCTCCATTTAATTAGCTATTATGATTGCTTAACAAATTATATCAAACATTGTGGCTATTATTTATACACTTTTGTAAGTTAGAAGTCCAACACAGCTCGTACTGGGCTAAAATGAACATGTGGGATGAGAGCTAAGTTGTCTTTAGGAAGCATTATAGAATAATTCATTTTCTTGGCTTTCCCAGCTTCTAGAAACTGCCTGCATTTTTTGGCTCATGCCCTCCCCCTTCTATATTTAAAGTACCAATGGTGTTGAGCCACTCCTATATTGCATCATTATAACATCATCTTTTGCCTCCCTCTTCCACCACTAAGGACCCTTGTGATTAAAACACATCCAGATGGATAATCTAGAATAATCTATTTCAAGTCCCATAACCTAATGTCATCTCTGAAGTCTCTTTTGCCATTTAAGATAATATATTCACAACTTCCGGGGATTAGGTACATGTACACCTGGACAGTGGTGGAGGGCATTACTCTGCCTACTACATCAACTGTTATTCCATGCTAGCTACTTTTTTCTATTAGAACACTTAACAGTAGTCATTGCTATTATAAATTCCATTTCCAATAGTTCCAACATATATGTCATATTTGAGTCTGGTCTGATGAATGTTTTGTCTCTTCAGACTATTTAATCTTGTTTTAGGCATGTCTTATACTTTTGGGTTGAAAGTTGGATAGGTTTTTCAGGAAAAATAACTGAAGCATAAATCCATCTTTAATGTATGCATTTATTTAATCTGACTAGAAGTTGGGCTGTGTTTAAAATTATGTATATAGGACTTCCTGATTTGTTTTTTTTCCTTGCTTTTAACTCTGAGAGCCTGTGTCTTGCAGATTTTTCAGTTATAATCTAGTTATTCTTTTGGTCCCTTCTGATGTGGTATCAAGTTGTGGGGAAAGGGAGCATTTTAAATCCAGTCATATCTCAATGTGTTCATGATCCTTTCTTACTCGGGGTGTGGTCTTCCCAAAGTTACTCTCGTGTATACCTTATTTTCTCTCCTACCCCTAAATCTTTTCTGGCTGCAGTGTTCCCAATAGGATTTCTTGAAGATGTGACCTCTGTGGTGTTTTCTTCTCCCAATATTAGTTTAGAGTGGAAAGTTAGAGGGATCTGGAGAAGGAGGGATATCTTTTCATAGCTGAGCCCTGTATAGCACTCTAATGAATAAAATTTCCCTGGAGCAAGTCTTTGTTACAGAAAAGGTTCTGGACATAGTTCACAACAAGTAAGCTCTGAAAACCAATGATGGAATCATCACCACCAACTAGGTCCACCAGAATTTCTCACACAAAAGCTACTGCATTTAACTGTTCCTACCAGTTTATGTCTCCTGTGGCTGCTGCTGTGGTAGGGAAATTTATTTCTCTATGTGTCTGTCTGTCTTCCCAGATTTTGCAATAGTGATTTACCTTGTAGTCTCATATCTAATATGTCTAAGAAAACTCATTGGTTTTCAGTCTTTCTAGGTTTTTCTTGTAAGAGCAGAAGAGATGACTACCAAACTCTTTACATGTCAGAGTTAAACCAGAAGTCCCAGAGCATGCCCTTTGAATAAAGACAAATGGAGTCTGCTTTTTGTTACTGTAATTCAGTAGCTATGTAGTCCTAGAAAAATTGTATAACCATTTTAAACCTCAGTTGTTGCATAGATAAAACTGGACTAATTATAAGAAGCTAAAATTAAATTAGGCATTGTATCATATTGGGTCTAGCACACAGAAAGTGCTCAATAAAAGTTAGCTACTGTTATTTCCCAAGGGCAGCATTCATTTGTGCTTATCCATGATATTCTGCTGCAGGTTTTGCTCCACCTCTCTTCATCCTGCCTCCTTGTTCCACATGTGAGAATCATTACTGTATAAGCAGTTCCAGTGTGACAAATTTGGAAGCTGTGAGTACAGAAGCAGCCTCCTCATTTTAGTCACAAGCCTTTATCCAATGAAAGATAGTTATTCCTAACTACCAGTGTTTTATTCATGGGGACAAGTTGACTTTGAGCTTCCATAGTAATTACAGTGTGTTATTAAGAGTAGGTAGAGTCAACTATTGTCTTTGTCATTTTTCAGCTGTATCATCACCTTAGTCTTGTTACTTATCCACTCTGTTTAACCGTTTTCTAATCTGTACAATAGGCTGGAAATAGTGCCTACATCATAGAATAGCAGGAAGATGATCAAAATGGCAACACATACAGCATTTAGAACAGTGCTTGCCTAGAGTAAACAGTCATTAAGTGTATAATAGGATTTTCACTGACCATGTGTCTAAAAAAGGTAAAAAGGCTTACTAAAGCATCTCTTAACATCTCCAGATCATTGTTTCACTACTATTAAAATCAGAAATTATTCTTCCTCTATTAAAAATTTTTATCCCTAAAATTCATTTAGCAAGAGGTCTTTCTCCAGAGTATAGGGTGACAGAGCAACACAGCAAAATTAGCACAGTAGCTCTCTGATTTGACCTTATGCTCCTCTTTGGAACAAAATTCCTATAGTGCTTTAGAATAGATGCCATGACAACAGGAACACGAGATGGAAAGGTGGTTCTTATATGGTTTGCAGTAAGAAGAACTTAATATAAAAGGAGGCAAAACTGGAAAAAAAGGTCGAAAACCAGGTGCTCAAATACATTTGCCATCCTGAACAAGCAACAGATAATTAAGTAATTAAACCATAATAAAAATCTACAAGTAAGGTTTCTATTCAATGTACACTTCATAATCACTGTATTTGAAAGTTGTCTGGGGAGAGATATTTACTTCTAGGTGTAGGGAATAGAAAAGACCATGACTGTCAGGGAACTCACTAAAAGAACTTGACTACCAGGCTGAATGTTTTCCAAAATGCCATGAACACATTTCTTTTCCAATAGCGGATGTAATTTATCAATTGTTAAGATTGATTTTCTCAGTACAGCTCCTTTTTGGACAGACTTTGAAATTGTACACATTGCATTTCTTTTTAAAACCATAATCAAGGGTAGTTGTTTAAGGACCTAACGTTTTGAATACCAGTGAATAATGCAAAGTCTTCTCCCAGTAGGATGCCAGAGTTGAATAGACTTCATATAAAACTATCATTTTAGAAATATTTGAGCACTATGAAATTATTTTCTGGGATCCATAAGCCATAATAGAGAAATGCATAATAGTGCAAATGCTTAAAAGTAGTTGACTAAGTCTCCAACTGCCTAGTAATATTTCTTATCTTTTATCTCCAGGGTTTGGTTGATTTATATAAACCTGAAATTGAAAGCTGTTATTCTCCACACTGATTTATATGCTTTAATGTTTCCATAATCTCATATTGATGGGTTTTAGGCAAATACATCAGTCATATCAAAGACAGTCTTGAAACAACAGTAAAAAGTGTTAGTGGTCTTGAAAGAAAATTCAATTAAAATGATAAAAAAGTTAGCACAATTATATTACCCACAAAACAGTAAAAACACATTTTGATGATATTTGAACATGAACTTGAGCCTAAATAAAAGTCCAATATTTGAGCCTCTAATTTTAATTTGTTTCTCTGTAGCCTAAGCTACACACACTGCTATTATCAGATAATATCTATGCAGCTGAATCCTATTAGTACCCTCCATTTTGACTAGACTATTATATTATAAAACATGAGATTGGGCAATTTTACATCTACTACTTTTATTGATTCTGACTAGTAAGTAGACAATCAATGGTGATTACAAGATGCAAAGCATTCCAGAGTAGAAAGAAAATTAAATTTGGCTCATCACTTCTGTTAACTATACAAATATAATATCTTCAAGATGAACAGCAGGCACACTTTAATATAAATAAATATACCGTTTAAGATCCCAAATCAGCAACAAAATTTATGAGACCACTTCAAAATGATGATGCATTTAAAAGGAGATTATATTTTCAAAGGAACTGCTCTCTTTAAGCTGTTAGCAATATAGGCAAATGGCAACACCAATTAGTGGATGAGAGAACACGAGGAATATTTAAAAGAAAATGGAAAAATCAGGGAAGGCATGGGATCCAGCGCTTCTGGTTTCCATGGAAGTAGGGAGGATACACAGCAAGGAACAGGTTTAAGCAAAGTCATTCAAGGGTCTTTCTTTTTTTTTTTAAATATTTATTTTTTATTTATACATACAAGCTGGGGTGCAGGCCAGAGGCGTGGGGTGGCGAGAGGGTTCACCAGAGACAGAGTGGGGAGCAGAACAGACAGATCAGAAATACACTGCTGAGGGGAGCAGCGGGCAAGGCAGGAGAGGTCTGCCGCGCCATGTGGGATTCTCCTTGGCCGGGCGTCGAACTCGCGTCACCGCTGCCGACAGCTCCACAGCGCAGCGCTTAACCACTGCCCCACCAGGGAGGCCCCAAGGGTCTTTCTAAGCATGAGGTATGACCAGTGTTTTGCTGAAATTTTTGCCAAAAGAGAATGCCACTCTGCATTAAGAATTCTTTCTGGTTTTTTTTTTTTTTTTCTAGATCTGTTCTTGCCTTCACTTGAAAATTTATTATTACAGTAAAAAAGGATCTGATCTTGAAATGTTTTAGTAGCTAGGAAACGAAGAAGGTTACATATTATAGCCCTTCTTCCCACTAACCTTGACTTTTGGTGAATATAATCCAGATGATACTAACCTTGGAATTTGGGCTGTTCGATGGTGACACAATACCAGGCTGCTATCCAGAGTTTCTGAATTGAGAGGCTTCTACTGTGATTTCTCTTTATACGTGAACTGTCCCAACTATAAATTACCCCAAAATATATGGGAAGTGACTGATAAATCATTAGGCTAATTTCACTGGAAACTTCCTAATGGAAGAGTCAATCTATGGAATAAATGTGTTTCTTCTATTATAGTCATAAATTAATTTCACTTCCATGGCCTAGAGTAGCCAAGATGGTAAAGAAGGGACAGAAGCCCCTGAGGGTCAGCTGGTAGACACTGCAATCTCCTCCTTCAATGTACATGCCTCATTGGCCTGAACTGAACAGGACAACCCAGGGTTAATCTATTTATTCATCTTCTTTTCTGTGTAAGGCACTATAATTTAACAAGAGGTGAAGTTCCCAGAATTGTAATTAATTTCGTAATGTATAACTTAATGAACGAATATCATGAGGAGCAAATGATTACCCATGTGAAGATAAATTAGCCCTGAGATACAATGAATACTCCTAGAGCATGAGAATGGTTGGAAAGACAGAAATGAATTCAGCATAAATCATTTGCCTGAATTCACCATCATTTTCCAGTAGTAAGCAACAAGCAGTAGGTGAAGTCAAGGAACTTAACTGCAAAGCACTTGACCTTAGCACTCCAAGATGGCCTGGAAAGTCATATCCAGGACTAAGAAGCCACAGGTAGACAGGGTGGTGGGCACCCATGCTTGTGTATGCCAGCATCTGGGCTCACTTACTCTATTTAACTTTTGTGGTCATCATCACAGGCATCATGGTCATTACATTCCTTCATTGTACAGGTAATTTATGTGCATTATTATTTAAAACAACAGTAAGGGAGTGATATTTATCTTTGTTCTACAGAGGAGGAAACTGAGGCACCAAGGATAAAGTATTTTGATTAATATACTGGTAGGTTTAATAATTACCAAAATCTGGCTTTAAAACTGTCTTTTTGGACCCAAAGTCCAAGTTCTTTCCCACTCCACCACAATAGCACTTTCACTCAAAATTCAGGTAACATATTAAAGGTTAGCCATTCTAGGAAGCACTCTATGTGGTACAAACTCATTCATCTTTGAAACTGATGAGTAGTTATGCCATGGTGCTGTGTTTTCTGCCAAGCCAACTTGTGAGTCAAATGTCCCTCTACATTTCTAGACTTTGAGGAACTAAGATATGTTCAAAGTTTTAGGCAGACCTTGAAATAACAACTTATTTTCTGATATAGTTTAAAAACCACATAATACATGATTTAGAGATCAGAAAAATACATTAAGGACATTAATAATATTACCAATCTACATACAAAGAAATATTTCTAACGTCAAAAATAAAAAGAGAATGAATGGTGAGGAAAAGTATTTTAAACAATTTGTTTGGTTAATATATACTACCAGTGTTCAGATCCTATTCTGTTGATTCAGTCTTTCCAAAGCTCTAAAAATGCCTGCAGATGTCCTATACCTACCCTTCACCCTATTTTTTCTTCTAGAGTCCTCTCTGGTCTCCCACATGTAACCAATCTTAAAGAAATTGCAGACTTCCAAAGAGTCTGTCTGATGAAGAAAATCCATCAGTGGCCCAACTGGAACCTGAAATCAAGGGTACTGTGGTTATCTTTTCTTCCCACAATAATATTGACATTTCATATCATTGCTCAGGCCCAGGGATGTCCAGATGCCAAAAAAAGGAGAAAAAAAATCTTATGATCTCACAATTTCTTAGGGATTTGAGCTTTCATATCTATCTTATAAGTGTTTATAAAACTGTGCAATAAACAGATACAATAATCCTACAAAAATAATAAAAAGAAACTAAACATTTTAGGATTAGTGCTAGTACTATCATTTATATATTTCACACTCTGTTTCTTTGATTTGTATCCCATATTTTGCCTGTGTGAAGAATTCTAGGTCCATTCTTTCCTGTCTCCTCAGATAAAACCAAATTCCCAGAGACCTCAGGATAGTGTTTCTTTAGAAACAAATGCACTTTTCAGGGTCATTAACATATTCCCATGGGTCCACAGAGCAGAGCAACTCTGAGGGAAAATACATTTCCTTCCTCTAGGAGAGAAACCACCACATTTTTTTTTCCAGCCTCCTCTCTCAGTGGATCATCATTTCCAATAGAATTCACAGTAATGCAGAAATACACGACAATGTGACTTAAGTGAAGGAATCACTTGGGACTCTAAAAAGAATATTTTTAAGCCAAAAAAAAGTCTTGAAAACTTTCTGCAAACCACACTGGTAGAACAAACTTTCTACAAGTAGAAAGGAAGATAGGATATTACAGGGAGCAGCTTCCCTGCTCCCCACAGACTAACCCTAGTACCGCCATACTTTTTTCAATCATTTCTTCTTTAGAGCAGAATTCTTTTGAATGCTTGAAGACCAAAAGAGCTTCTTATTTAAAAATAAATGAAAACAACTTTGAAATGTACTAAACATATCACAAATTCCTGCAATATAAATATGTTGTTCTGGAAAGACAGGATTCAGAGGCTTAGAGGGCAGAAGAGGAATCTCCTTGTTCCAGCTTTTGTATAGCTTGCTGACTATGATATCTGGTGACACATACTTGAAAAGAAAATGGCTTCTGTATACAGACGTGAGGGAAAAGGGTAACGCTGTAACCACCAAGGTCATGTATGCATCGAGCACAGAGCTGATCATCTTCCAGTGAATTAGTACATGGGGCTGCCATCCAAAAGTCCTTCTTCATGTGCGATATTCCCACCCCTACTAGAGCTGCTGCCAGCCCCCAGTCTTTGCTAAGGATGACCATTCCAATCTGCCCAGAACATTGCTTGGCTGGTTGTGCAGCTCTCCTTACTGTCTTCTAGCAGAAGACTTTCATTGCATGCTTAGGGCATTTCTTCTGACTTCCTGCTCAGAAGAAGGTGCTCGTTCCAGACAGCAGCTTATTGGATACCATGAGCCAGGGTCAGCCTCATGGAGATATTGGGGGAAGCCACGCCTCCCTGTCTGGTGGGCTGACCACACCATGGGGCCTCATTCACTGCAATGTGTTCTGGCCACTAGGTTCTCAAACAAGGAGAGCAACTGAGACCCCTCACAGGCTCACAGTGATGTTTTTGGCTAATCCAAGCCTTACAGTTCAATCAGAATGAGCAAATACAGTGATTGTCTAGATCAGAAGTCACATGGGCATCATATTTAACTTCCCTGAGCTTCAGTTTCCTTATCTATAAAACTGGGATAATAACACTATTTGACTGGGAGGTTTTGGAAACTGCCCAGTCCATTGGGTGGTGTGGAAAAATCACCCTGCACCCTGTGGGTACTAATTATATACGATTGTTATTGTTTCTCAGCTTCTTGGAATCCAGAATGACTCAAGTGTCTGGGGTAATCTAACATGGGAATGACAGCCATGCTTTCACTGTAGTGAGAGTCTGACTTTCAGAGAACATGCAAGGTGTTTATCATAACTGAGATTGGAATTTTTGCTGATGCGTTGATCAAAAGTAATTGCATTAATGGATTTTATAGTTTGCAAAATAACAATGGAGTCAGATCTCATAGAGTCAAAAATTCCCAGCATGGAAAAAAGCAAGAACTGAACAGTGTTTCAGTCAAGGAAGATGGAGAAAGTGAGAAAGAGAAAATAAAAAGAGATTAATACCTAGATTTAAATCAGTGATTGGTGAAAGGGCATAGTGCTGTTTTGTTATGGGGGATATCATTTCAACTTTGTTTTTAGAGAAGAAGTTTTTTGCTTCGAGTCTCATCTGGCCAAAAAAAGAAAAAAAATAAAAAAAATTAAGCTTTTTAAAGGTGATACAAGAAGAGCTTATGTGGAATTCCGATACTTACGTAGTACTTGAATATGAACAACAGACGCATAGATGACCTATCGTTTAGAACTCCTATGAGCAAGTATTCTTCATAAACTACTAAAATAAATGTTTTTACTACTCTTGAATTCTGGCTTCAGGCAATTCATGAAAAGCTAGTTAACACTGTTGAAGGATTATTTGGATGGTTTCATGTAAGAGACTGTCATCTCAGAATGATGTTTGATTAATACTCCAATAACAGGGAAACTTTAAAAGAGATTTAAGTGGTCAAGTATAGCAAAGTCAGTTCTATAAGCAAATTATAATGGAAGATTCTTGATGCTGAAAGCATGTGTGTGCTAGTAGAGAGACAGAGACAGACTAGAATGAGTATGCTTCTAAATTTTCCAACTTGAGTCAAAAGTAACTTTAACTAAAATTCAGAAATACAGGAATATCTTGGTCTATTTGGATGTCTGCTGGAACAGCCCCAATAGTATTAATTTGCTTAAGGGACAGGAGAGCTAGCTAGGCAACAATAAATCCTAAGGAAGATTGGTAAGACACACAAACGTAATATAAGGTGAGCACTACAGAATTGGAGGGCAGGTGATTTTTGAATAAAGCTACGCTTACTACCCACAGCTTCCTCCAGTTCATCACCGCAGAGGCACTACAAGTACAAGTTGCAAGAGATGAAGGTTAAAAATCATTACTATCCAGGAACCTTGTGTCAGCTTAGTTTAGATGCGCCTATAGATAGTAACAATGGCCAACCTTTACTGGGTTCCTACTCTGGACTGGCGCAACGCTGCGAGATGAAGGCTATTGGGTTCACAGTCCAAGGAATCCCAGACAAAGAGAGATTGAGTACCTTTGGTCACACTGCAGCCTGATAGAGAGGGCTGAAAGTTACACCCAGAAAGGAGGGCATCTGACCTACACCCCTACTCCGGTTCATTACAGTTTATAGAGCAAAATCTTCAGGCGAGAATTGGGTTTGTCCCATTACCCAAAACATCCAGAAGTTGCCTTGGGACTTTAGGAGTTTTAGGGAACACAACAAACCACTGCTGCTTCTATGTTGCTGGGCTGAGAAATACCCTAAGACTCCGGATGTCTGCCTGAAGGCACTGAGAAAAAGTGCCTTCAGCGACACCCCAGGGCTCCAACTGGCCCTGGCTTCAGCATGTCAGGACATGTGAGAGTCATTTAGCATCCAAGGAGTTTGTGAGCAAACCTCCTTAGAATCAGGAGGCGATCTGAGGATGCACAACGAGGAATTTGCAGATAGTCAAAGAAGTACTGTTTGTTACTAATATCACATCACTTATTTCCCCCCAGGCTGACATGGCCTGGAGGAACCACTTTAAAGGCTAAGGAAGGAAAGGTTGGAGAAATACTTCTGGGTAGGAAACTGCCATTTGCATGCCTGTGGGAACCAAGTGGCAGACTGGCACAGGATCACCCTGGAGGTAGATGAAGCTCCAAGCACTGCTTGTGCTTTACTCCTGAGAAAGAAATCTTTTGTCACATCAGTGACAAACTTCTATGACACAAAGAGGGAAAAAAGGCGCATGAAGGTGGCATTATTTCAGATGCAACATTTTACTTTCTCACTGCGATAATGACTGTATTTGAATAGCAGGGGGGAGAAAAGACTTAAAACAGTGCATCCCATTTAGCATTTACCATCTGGGATCAATTCAGCCAAATTAAAACTCACAGAGTTCACCAGGACGTGACACATTCTGTTGTTGTTATTCTCCCATAGAGCCATAAAATGTTGCATTTGTATACACGACCCAGTTGACAGTAGATAAACAGAGGCTTTAAAGACAACTGACTCGAGTTCCAGTCCTGCATCCTCTCACAAGCCAGGTCACTTCGGACACACTCGTTCTGAGTCTCATTTTCTTTGTCTAGAAAGTGCAGATGACAGGCACCTATCTCATTGCATTCAAGTGACGCCTGCTCAGACATTACTTGCCAGCCGCTTAGAACAGCAGTGGGACCACAAAGCCATTCCATGTGTATTCTTTAGTCTGTGACTGTCCCAAGTGGCTAAGAGAGTAATTAAAATGTTAATTATTTGGAGGCCTCCCTGGTGGCGCAGCGGCTGAGCACTGCGCTGTGGAGCTGTCGGCAGCGCACGATGCGAGTTCGACGCCCAGCCAGGGAGGATCCCATATGGTGCGGCAGACCTCTCCTGCCTCGCCCGCTGCTCCCCTCAGCAGTGTATTTCTGATCTGCCTGTTCTGCTTCCCGCTCTGTCTCTGGTGAACCCTCTCGTCGCCCCACGCCTCTGGCCTATACCCCAGCTTGTATGTAAAAATAAATATTAAAAAAAATGTTAATTATTTGGAAAGGATTTTATTAAAAAAAACCTTGGGATTATTCGAATTTTCTCTATCAATAGCGTCATTGAAGACTAAAAAACAAATTCTCAATTTTATCTTGACACGCATGAAACTTTCTGGGGATAGAAAGATTTTGTCTGCCTGGATACACACCAATGTCACATTTTCATATACAGAAAAATAGAGCTCACACGTATTTATTACTTACCTCATGTCACGCTCTCTGTTAATTTTTCAGTGTCTACACTGATTGCAATCTAAGGAAGAAGATGCAGTTTACATAGGTTAGATATCTTATTCGAGGACTCAAGCAGCTAACAAAGTGATTTAACTGGGATTCAAGCCATGTGTCTTAAATCCTTCAAAAAACTTTGCACAGACATCTTTATATCTTTTCGTACAGAACCTATTATTGAAGACAGATAAGATTTTTTTAAAAGATTTATTTTAAATTTATGCATACAAGAACTGGGGTGTAGGCCAGAGGTGCAGGGGGAAAAGTATTCACCAGAGACAGAGTGGAGGGCAGAGCAGGTGAATCTACTGAAATACACTGCTGAGGGGAGCAGCAGGAGAGACAGGAGAGGTCTGAGCCAGATGGGTCAGTTCCCTGGCTGGGGATCGAACTCATGCCGCAGTGGCTGGCACTAAGAATTGACACTTGCTCCACGACTGAGGCCCCAAGATTATTTTTAAAATTTTCACTCCATTGTCCTTTGTCTTATGAACTGGAGCCTATCACCTGTTTTTGTCCTATCAGGTGGATTTCAATATCTTTGATTATATCTACTGATCCCAGAACAGCCCCTGAGAGCCTCTTTCCAAAGTCAAGTTCTTATCAAGAACCTTTGGCCACTCAAAGGAAATGGCTGATTTTCCCAGTTTCATCCCATCTAAATCTTATATTCTTTTGTTTTCCTGGAAATATTCACTGGGCATATGGACTAAGAGCAATAGTAGCAGCAGAAGCAGTAATCACTACATTTATTATACATTTGTTCTACAATAGGTGATTTACTGATAGGGAAATATGCATGAACTCATTTACTACCTTCTAAGTCCTCTAAGTAAGTATCTGTTGCACAAGATGAGAGTATGAACCTTAGAGTCCAGAGTTAAGGTTTGCAGAAGTGGGTATGAAACAGCATTCAGTGTGACATTAACGTCTGTAATTTTAAGCATTATAGATTCTGCCTCAGTTGTAAAATGTGTAACTAGGATGTTATTAAATTTCTCATTATTGCCCCATAATTAAACTAATACACTGCACCCCTGCAGTTTCTGTTAAATATCACACAATACCTCAGCAGAAAAAGCAGACAGCAATCCAGGAGGGAGCACTTAAAACTTCAGCATTCCAGGCAGGAAAACTGAATCAAATCCCATTAAATCAACTCGTTAGGGAACAACAAAATTCTGACCACATAAGCTAGTCAAACAGCTGCTTTGTGGGGGACTGTGCTCCAGGAGCCTCCTGGTGAGATTTCTGTGAGAAGAGTGAGGAGAGGTGAAGACCTCTGAATGCTCACGAATCTGAGACTCCCAACACAGGAGATGTCCTAAATCACCAGCTGTAAAAAGCAGTGACAAAGTGTCTAGATTAGCAGTGACTTTCCTGAAATATGTGTTTCTTAGGTTTCCATGTGCAAACATTTGATAGTCATTCTTTTCAGCAAGAGGAACCCCCAGAAGGTGAACCCTGGTTTAGAGTTTTATATCCTTAAATCCAGGCTCAGTAGATCTTGACATAAGGTTTGCTGCTGAGTCAAATTGGAACACCTTAAAATACCTCCAATACATTGCAAGATATCAGTAAATTTCTAATGATGCTCTCATCCTCTCTAAGATGGTGTCTCTTGAGATGTTAGACATCTTTCTTCAAACTGTTGACTGATATTAGGGTAAATTATTAGTCTGTAGGAAAGATTTGGGGGAATGTGGCCTATTGGGAAAAAAATCAGCATCTTAAATAACATTTTCAAAATTACCATATAAATAATATCGTTTATCCACAAGCTGTCATTATTATTTTCAATATTCTTCCCTTTCCTTCACAAGATGCTTCCCTTCTCCATTCCAAGGTTCACCACTTAATCTGAGAGAATTCCAAGGTGATTCTCCAAGGAATTTATGCCCTCATCACTTTGCCTCTGCTTTATCTAACAGGCCAGCAGAAATGTTCTCTGATCTTAAAAAAGAACAACATCAAAAAGTAATAAAATCCTGCTTTTAGTCCCATTAAGCCTTGAAACACCATCCTTTGTCACTTTCTCCATTCATGCTTATCAAGAACAATGTTTGTTACTTTTTTGTTATAAAACCAATACTTTAATTATCAACAAGTTAGTAAGTACAGTTTAATCAAAGGATAAAATTATTATAATGCAACTAGTTAAGTACAGTTGTATAATTTTAGGATACCTCCTTTTACCCTTTATCTGTGTGTATCAAACTTTTTAAAACAATAAATAGATCATAATGATTTATACTATATTTCAATTAAATATAATTAATACTTTTCCATATCATTAAATATTTTTATATTCTTTAAACTGTGAGGGACACTCACTACCATCCTCCCAAGCCCTGCTATCTAGTCTTCTGTCCACAGAAACAAGTATCTCATCTGTGACTTCTGCTTATCAAACACAGCAACCCCTTCTCATTTCCAACTTTACCAACTTGCAATCCACAGGGAGTATCACATGATAACCACTATTTGCTCCAGAAAACCTTCATTTCCTCAGTTTATTAACCTTCACTCACAGACACACACACACACACACACACACACAAATTCTAACCTATTGCTAGCCTACCTGTGCCTCATAAGCTTCTTTCCTTATATTTTCTCCTTTCTCCCAAACAGAAGGTGGAGTATTTTTCCCATTTAACAAAGAAACTAAAATTCAGAGTAAATGTTTTGTCGAAAGTCACAGTGGAATCATTGAGGCTATCAATAATTTTTTCAAGATGTGTATTCCTTGGTTTCTCCCTAAATATACCCTGTTGATCAGAATCTGTAGATTTAAGACCAAGAGCCTGTCTTTAACACCATAACCAGATTATTCCAAAGGACTCGAAAGTTAGAGAAGGACTCTAAAGGGATAAGTGTCCCTTCTAAAATGACAGTCAAGCCTGTCTCTTGAACCAATAAGAAATTCAATATTTTCTTTTCTTTATGAACTCCAGGTCTAAATTTTGAGTTTCTACTAGAACTATGTGTCAGTGTGACCTAATTTGAATGATCAGTTTTCCTTACCCACACTTCCGTTCCTATTCCAAAAAGGACCACTGCCCTTTCCATTCCACAGACAGGCTAGAGATAAAGTATACCTAACCCCTTATCCTCTTTGTCTCAATTAGGTAAGTGAATCCTCTCACCCCTCAACACCTCTGGCCTACACCCCAGCTCTTGTATGCATAAATAAATAAATCTTTAAATAAATAAATAAATAAACGGCAAAATTTCATCTTTTTATATAGAGTAGTATTCCATTGTGAGTATATACCACATTTTGTCTTTCAAACTAAATATAGGCCAAGTACGAGCTAAGCATCTTACATGTGTTATCTCAATTAATCCTCACAACGGCCCTACATAGTAGGTGCTACAATCATCTCCATTTTATAGACAAGGCAACCAAGACTTAGAGAAATTAAATGCTTTGCTCAAAGTCACTATGATAATAAGTGATAATTTTTAATTAAATTAAAAACTGTAAAGAAACAGAGCAAAATGATAATATGAATTAACTCTTCCTAGGATCAAAGGAAAAATATTTTGCTTTTAATTCTTTCCGTATTTTTGATCACTTCACATAAGGAATATAGCATCCAGTTGCGAATAAGAATGCTATTAAAATAACCAAAAGTGTTTTACATGAATTTTGTAAAAATTTGTTGACCAGTGTTAACACTTTTGGTTAACACTGGTCAACAAATTTTTACAAAAGTTGACCAGTGTTAACCAAAAGTGTTAACACTGGTCAACAAATTTTCACAAAAGTCATGTTACTGAAATAAAATTAGTCATTTCCTGTCAATTTGTATGTGATCAAAACAAATATGACAGCCAAATTCTAATTTTGCTCTAGTTTTTTTTTGTAATTTGCAATAAACTCATGTTTACATCATGAAATGCATGCCAATAGTAAGTAATAGGCCTACGATGAATACCTGTAAAAAAATCAAGTCATAGACTACTTCTTAGATATCTTTGCTTATCTCTTGTACAGCTGTTCAGGAACAGAATAGATAGAAGAAAGTTTCCACTGTGCAAAAGCACAGTCTTAAAACTCAGTTTCGAAGAGTCTAGAAATAGTCTCCATTCTTGTGGGTCATGAGTGATTTCTAAGGCATTCCTGAGGCCCTCAATATCGGAACAGAATACCAGAGTACCTTCCTTTCTGAAGAAAGGCTCCAACTGTTGGTGGCGCTTTCAACAGAAAGTAATTGTGACATCTTCTTCTAGAAGATTCCATTGTTGGAGTCTTGATTCTAGCAATTCTGCCTTGTTCTTGGATAAGTCCAAATCACGAACCAGGTCATTTAGTTCTTCCTGTGTTAGTCTGTGTGGGGTTGATGATGCACCACAGTGAAAATCTGGATCACTGCGTGCTGATGGAACAGGAGAAGAACAGGTCGGCTCACCCTTGTCCTCATCAGATGAATCAAGAGAATATTGTGCTGGAGGTTCGGGAATAGCAAGTCCCTCACCATGTGGAACTGGTCTCAATGCAGACGGAATGTTTGGGTAGACTATTCTCGACTTCTTTTGCTTTGTCATTCTGCCGGAAAGAGGAGGAACCAAGCAGAAGGGACAGTCTTTTATGTGGTTCCTTGGCTCTCTCCACACCATGGGGACTGCAAATGGCATTGATGGTCTTTTGCCATTTCACCACTGTGAAAGCTGTGTTGTGGAGCACAGCATATATGCGGGGCCCAAGGCTTGTCTTGGTCACCAACCTTGCATCCGAAGTAAAGACGATAAGCCTTCTTCACTTGAGAAATGAAACTTTTCTTCTGGTTGGCAAATGTCACTTCCCCACAAATACAGCAGAAATTGTCCACAATATTAACACACTTTTGAGGCACTACTGTTCTGTATTGTGCCTAAATGGATAAAATAATAACAGTTCTATGGAACAATAGCTTCAACTTCAACTGGCTCACACAAGGTCTGAAATATTTTCAATGCTCAACCTTTCTGACAGGACTTTATATAGTGCACTGCTGACATCAGCTTACTTCAGCAGTCACCTGGCAGTAGTATTGCATTGCATCAGAAAATGATGCAATCAACTCTGGATGATGTGTGCATGACAGTATTATGCAATGCGATGCAATACAACATCATTCTAGGCTGATTTAGGATGTTGTTGCAGTCCTACTGGATAAATTCACACGGTGAAACATATAAAATGAATTCTATGAAATATCTTCAAAATGAGAGCTAATAAAAAATTTTCAAGATTATATTCATGTTCAGCACACCAAGATACTACAGATTAGGGCCTTTTAAAGTCAGTAACGATCTCACTGTTGACCAGTGTAATTAAAATGTATTACACACTTGCCTTATGCCAAGTACCATTCTAAGTTCTCTTAATCATTTAATGTTCACAACAATCCTTTAGATATAGTCTAGCAAATGAGGAAACCGAGCTAAGGAGGTTGAGAACGCTGTCTAAGGTCATACACCACACTAAGGGGTAGAGCCAGAATCTGGAAGCCAACCCGAGCACAAAGACCAGTCTCTCCACCTCCACACCACACATATGCACAGGTGCCAACTTCTCATGCAAGGATATATCTTGAATGGAAAGAAACACGATAATCAGCCTCACTGGTGGCGCAACAGTTAAGTGCTGCATTGTGGAGCTGTCAGCAGCTGTAGAGCTGTTGGCAGCAGCGAAGTGAGTTCGACCCCCGACAGGGGAGAGTCCCACATGGTGAGGCAGACCTCTCCTGCCTAGCCCACTGCTCCCTTCAGCAGTGCATTTCCGTTGCTCTGCCTGTTCTGCTCCCCACTCTGTCTCCGGTGAACCTTCTTGCTGCCCCATGCCTCTGGCTTGTACCCCAGCTTGTATGCATAAATAAATAAATCTAAAAAAAAAAGTCAAAAAAAAAACATGATAATCTAAACCAAAGTTCAAAATGCATGCAAAAATGTGAATGAATTTTGGTGGCTTAAATCCCCCTTGCTATAGCTGGCATAAGATCACAGACTGGCTCTTTCTAAAACATGCCACTTTCCAAAGCAGAATACGTGTTTACTGGCATCTTCAAAGAATAAAGATTAGAAAAGCACAGCGATATAGAATCACACTGAGGCATGCATGATGACTGAGAATAACAATGAAAAAAACTATTGGGTCCAAAAGGTGAGGGAGAAACTAGTCATAACCAATAGTAACGGGTGTGGGAGGATAAACTAGACAAGGCATTGTGAAAGGGTCGGGAGGGAGGGCTTTGACAGATTCCTAGAGAAGAATCTATTTGGGAAAAGCAATTCCCAAGTAGGCTGTCCCAAGCTGCCTTCCACGCATGCTCCATTCCTCAGTTTGTACTCCTGTCTGAGATGTGAAAACAAATGGAGAAAGCATGGTTGGCACTTCAGTGCTGATGGTTAGCCAAGTCTTAATTATGTGTCCTTTAACATGATTTCTTGTGGCAGTCTCTTTAGACAGGCTGTTGTACTTTTCATAGCTTCCAGATGTTAGAGCCATGATGCAAAAAATTGAAACAAGTGTAATGGTCTTGATTGTGCAGAATCAGATCAATTCAAATTAGTTTATGAGCCCACTAAACATTAACAGTCATTGAGTTTACAAGAGATTAAAACTGAAAACAGCACTAACTACAGTATTTCACAACAGAGTAAGAAATTTAACAGCCAAAATGAAAATATTTCATTTCACTTTCATCTAGCAGCAATCTTCATATCACCCAGAATATGTTCGACTGTGAAGCTTGGCATTCACCACCCTGTCTTCTAAAAGCAGGATTCCAAAGTACAGACCAATCTTGCATTCATGGCCTTGGGGTGCTCCCAATGGGCACTGCCTGGGAAGATGTCCATCATCCACAAAACTTACTGCAAGTGAGTTAACACAGACGGAAAGCTGAGTATGTAATGAACACATAGTAGGTACTCAACATGCATTGTTTTCCTTTCCTTTCCACTACACACCAGAAGTCAAGAACCCTCTTCTCTGCTTGCTAAGAAGCAACTGAACACAGACAAGCATATTTCAAGTTAAACAGAATCATACTCAGTTGGAGTTTTCATCTATAAGTTCTTAGAGAGGCAGATTGTTGGGGCTAAGTCCAGAAGCTTCAATGAATAATTCACTATTCAAAGCTTGATCATGTCAAGATTCTTTTAAGAAAACAAGATATGTCTAAGGGCTTTTAATATGTTCCGTGACACTGAATTAACAAGGAGAAAAATGGCTTGATATTACTGTTCATATAACAAAATTAAGTGAGCCGAAAGGACCTGGGTTTGAATCCAAGTCAATACTAACTATGTGACCTTGATCTTAATCTCCCTGGGAGTCATTTGAAAAGGGATAATCCTTTTATTTACAGTATTGCTATGAAGGTGATATATGTAAAATACTGGTACAGTTTCACTGGCACTCATTAAGTTTGCAATTGAAAATAAGAAATATGAAAATTTAAAAATCTGTAACAAAAATATGTGGGTTATGCTAATACTACGGAGAATAAATGAGATTACTTGTTCTAAGGATTTGACCCACCCCTAAACCTTTCCTCCAGGAAAACAATAATATCTCATGCTGATTTTCTCCTTAGAGATTTATGAGTATTAAATATATTTTAATATATCTATAAAGAGATTTAAGCTCTTTTTTGGAAATAAAGCTGAGGGAGTCATTGATCAGTATTTGACATGGGAATAATTTCACTGCTGAGCTGCATTTTTCCCAAATACATTTCTCCCCTTAAACTGATGGAAAATTCAGATTTCATTTTCTGAATATTGCCCAAATGAATTGTGGAAGTCCAGCAGAAGTGCTTGATCGTACTTTCATTAGGCTTTCTTTTCCTTTAGGCCATACAGGTGCAATGAAAGAAGAAAGAAAATTAATTAAATTTATGGGCATGTTTATACCCTCCAGGTGTCATAAAATGTACTGGCTTAGACATTTTTCAAGTAATTAAGCAGACATCTCTGTGTTTCCTAATGAGTTGCTGCCCTTCCCTTTTTAATCTGGTGAGAGATCTCATCACCTGCCTTCTGTCAGCTGATGGGCTTATTCCCTGGATGAGCTCAACCTTCTCCTCACATTGCAAAGCTTTAGCAGGACTCCATGGATAGAATATGATATCCTGTTGTCCACCAAAACCTTCCAAGGGTCAAGATACAATAGCACTTGGCAGTGATTTAAAGATATTAAAAAGAACCTGATTGCCTGTTCTATGTATTATTGGAGATGACAACTTAGATTATTTGAGAAATATTATGATTAAGATATGCTCACATACTCAATTATATATCTGTTACAAGCTCAAATGCATGTTTATATTATATATTCCATTATATTTATATACATATGTGTATATATATACACACACACGAAGAAAACGTGACTAAATCAGTCTGAGATTCAGAGGATACAAAAGTTGAACTGCATATTAAAGAATGTATTCATGGAATTTTGACAAGGTGGGGGTGTGGCAGGATTCAGCAGAGATGAAAATCATATTTAACTGGTTTATATCATGTTTCCATAATTCAGCCACTGTTCCAGGCACCAAAGACTCTCAAGGAGCACTAGATCTAGTTGAGAATGCAAACTAACAATTATAAAATAATAAGGGTTCTAAATAATAGATAATACGCATAATTGATTGCATTACATAGCAAGAGATTAGTATGGGTGGGTGTTCAGAGGTCGACAAGAGCCACAGTACAGTACAGAGAAGGGGCCATCCCAAAGGAATGGAGGCCGAGCTGAGCTAAGCCAACGGAGTCGAGAAATGGAGAGGGGATTCCAGATTAGCGAGGGTTATGAACTCAGAAGCATCTACAGAAGCATGGAAGACACTGCTCTCCCTAAAGGGGAGTATGGAGAACAAGCAGCAATAAACAAGATTATACAGGCAGGGTTGGGAGTGGGGGTTGCAAATTAAAATGGAAGTTTTAAAAGCCAGAGGAAGAGGTTGGAATTTGAACCTTTTGTGTGGATTCCTTGGCTGTGACATATAATCAATTCTTTTCTTAAAAAAAATCACTTGAAGAAATCTTAAAGATCAGCCAATCTAAACCTACCCTCCCTGCACAGCCTTTTCACAGAAGAAGAAATATATTGAAAATACTATTTTATTAAGATTCATCTGGCTATGACATAAGGAGAGCTGACATTCCCAAGCTCTCCAGTGGAACACAGTATCTTCCCTCAGATCTTCTCTGCTTCCTACACTTCCCCATCTCAGGAAAATGTCACCTCCACTAGAATATGGCCCTGGGCCTCTCTTGCTGTTACCCATCCACTACCTTCATCTGCTTAGTACCCCCACCTTGCAGTTTGATCTCCCTGTTCTCATTCAAAGCCATCCCTTTCCTCTGTCCTCAGAACTACTGCCTTAATCCAGGCCTCCCTCCTTTCTGAACAGAGTTCAAATAGTCATTGCTCAAATTTTCTCCTTGCCTTTGGGTTTGTGCCATTCATGGTCATCCTCCAAATGACCTTGAGTGAAACAAGATCAGAGTGTTTAAGCCAGATTTCTTTTAACTATATGACACATATATACTTCAAATGAAAGTTGTATACATATGTAAAACAAAATAATGACTTCATATGCATATACATAGTGAAATGATTAGTACACTCAAGCTTACTAACATTGCATCTCACGTATTTTTTGTTATGCACACATCTGAAATCTACTCTCAGCATAATTCCAGTGATCAATAGAGGATAACTAAGTATTATCATCAAATCACCTTTCAAAAACGTATTGTATTATTGTTTTCAGAGTAGACACCAAACTTCAATGCTTGACCTCACTCCTAAATGCTTTTCCAATGTGCTCTCCGTACATTTCCCTCTCCAATCATGAATGTCCACATTGTTCATATTTATGTGTCTTGCAGCCTTTGTTCAAAGTATTTTCCTTTTCTTTAATGCTCTTCTCCTCCTCCTTCACTCAACTTTGGCATCATCTCCTTTAAGAAATACTTACATCAGAAATCTTTCAGATGCAATAGACTAAAATCTTAATCCATCCAACTTAAGAAAGAGGGCTGGATTGACAGAGGAAATCACGGAGCTGGGCAGGTACTGCCAGGTCTAATACACACCTGTCAGATCTCTGAACCCTGCTCCCTGCCCCTTCCTCCACATAGGGCCTCATTTCTTCCTCCTGCAGTGGGGCTTTCGACTTGTGGTGGCGACACAGCTGTAGGCAATTGCCTCTGAACCAGAGAGAAAAGAGATTCTTAAGAATTTCTGGGAAATGTCTTCCGTTAACCCAGTTTAGATGATCTGTCTATTCCTGGCCCTCTCTGTGAGATGAAGAAAGGGATGCACTAATTGGCCCAATCAAGGTCATGTGTCAGAGTCTGTTACAGAAGGTGATGGGCAAATAAATTCGCGCTGAGAAGAGGACAAAACAAAAGCCAGCACAGGAAGACTTTCCCCACCTGTCCAGGTTGAGCCTCCCCAGCAAAGCCCCTTTGACACCTTGGACGTACAGCTAACTTCAGTCACCATTACATCATGTGTGCTGCTTCTGGCCCCCCTCAAGGCCATGCTCAGAGGCATATCCGCCATGACTACTGTGCTTGGCACATCCTACTCTCTTGAAAAATATTTACTGAATGGACACAAAAATGTCAAAATGTGTGAGGATGGGTTAATTACCACACCACGGTAAACAAAGCAGCAGCTAAGGCTTCAAATGGGGTCTGGCCAAAGAAAGGAGCAAGGACCCAGGGCCAGTGCTGTGAGAGTATTTGCAGTTGAAGTAAATAAGGAAAATGCAACCAAAGCAGCAAAGAAAAATGACACAAACGGTAGGTTTTAAAAAATAACAAGTGAGTTTAGAATCTCAGAAACCAGAATCTCAGAAACCAAACAAAGAGACTTACAAACACAAAATGTAAAATTTGAGTTTTATTTGTTTGGATTCCAGACAACTGGGAAAGTGCTCTACTTTTCCTAGGTAACTGAACCTACTAGTTAGAACACAAATATCACAAATAAATGCTTAGTATGTGGGAGGGGGATGGAAGGTTCTAGAAGGAGCCTGTGGGAGCTGCCAGCAGACATGTCGGCCATATGAACTGGAGGGTAAGCTCAACAAAAGACCACTGGCCTGAGAGACGAAAGCACCCTCCAGAAGGGACTATGCCACAGGGATAAGAGAATGAGCAGAGAAGCCTAATCCAGGAAGACTGCCTTGGTGGCTAAATAGAAAGGACTCTGAGTGTGTCTTCGTGCTGGTTACTTGCTTGTCTCTCAGTTAGCCCTCCAGGGACAGGGACAACAGATGGAAAATGATGAAAGAGTTCGCTTGCTGTGTTGCTTTGGGACAAATTTGATAAAGGTTAACGCTGAAGTGAGGAAAGAAGCTCTCTCCCTACTTGTGCAGAACTCAGAATGTGACCTTAACGTTCTAAGGTGTTGAGAGAACATGAAGCACTTGAACATCCTGAGGATTCCAGCATCAGCTCTGCCCCCGCCATCAGGGGGAGGAGGAGAGGAGGAGAGGTGCCCTGCAGAAATCACTGTGCGTCCAGAGGCAGTGGCAGCAGAACCACTGGAACCAGAACTTCCATAACTGTTGAGATAAGCACGCCATCTTCAACAGGCAAACATTTTGAACCAGTTTCAATGTTTAAAATAAATAAATAAAACATGTATATCTGAGCTATAAAGCCTACGTACAATTTCTGCATGGGAACAGTACATTTTTCTCCTTAAATTCTGAAGCAGGAGCTGATCAAAAAAAAAAAAAGCAGAATGGAGAATTTTCTTTTTTAAATAAGGACAGAAGTACACAGTGAGATTTCTCACTAGGCACCATGGGAAAATTGGCTCTGTGTCATCGCCTTCTCCATTACAATCTTCTTCCTTTGGGAAGGGTCTGTCTATGACCAGAAAGTCATTTTTTTTTTTTCAGCATGCAAACCTACTGCATAAAGTAGATGAGGAGTTTTTCACAGATATGGGAGGAAAATGGGAAAGTGTTTGAAGCAAAATGAAATCTCTAGGTGTCATAGTTACTGCTAAGAAGAGTGTCTCTTCGGAATGGAGGCCGCAGTTCTGCTATTATAGAGGATAATAAAGCTGTGTCAGACAGGGAAGAGGATTTCTTTCATAAAACCTACACTGACACTTGTGACTGGTCAGGATACCTGAGAAATTAGGAACCAAGTAATTGGATGTTTTCATCTCCAAAACATGTTTCATAGCACTTTTGAAAAAAATGTCATTGGAAAATCGTTTTTTCCTTCTAGAAAATTACTAGGCAGAAATCTCTCAGGACCAAATTTCAAGGTGGCTGCCACATTCATATACTTAAAATTCCACACATCAACTTCTGCCCATCCCACTGCACTTGAAAATGAAGCACTAGAACCAAGGCCTTCTATTAAGAAGGGCTCATCCGAATCCAGCACTTAATCTAGACTGACACATGGTCTAAAAGCTCCCTAAGTAAAGGAATTAATTGTCTCTGATTCACTCACACACTCTCCCCTAACAAAGCCTTACACAGCACCCAGCACATACTGGGCACTGAAGAAACATATGTTAAGCTTTTTTCCATTGTAAACCAGTGTTTTCTCAACCGAAAACAAAGTCAATAAAAAGTTTCATTATGAAAAATATTGGAAACAATAATAAATATTTTTAAAAATTCTTAAAATCTAAAACTTACATACTTGATTCTTTAAAAAATGATCCCTGAAGTTGTTATACTTCCTTCAACTAAGTAGTCATCTTATACAACACTGGGAGATATGCAAATTAGATGAGGCTTAGTAGCAGATTCTGAAATGCAAAGATGAAAGAGATGAACCCTACCTAGAACTCCCAGTCTAGTTAGAAAGATAGATTGGATTAAAAATTCATCAAACAAACAGTGATTTTTTCAAATGGTTACAAGAGATTAAAAATGCTCAACTTTGTCATCCACCAGAGAAAAGAATATTATAATCACAGTGAAATACTACTATGTACCCCTAATAGCATAAGTGAAAAGATGTGACTGAATATTGGTGAGGATGGAGAGCACCCAGAACATTCACTCAGTGCTGGGTAGGATTGGTGAGGGATGAAGGAAGGCTAAGTATAGACACTTCACAAAATCGCATGTCACTGTCTGCAAGTTGCAAATAAGAATGAATAACCCAGCAATTACACCCTTAGGTATATGTCTAAAAGAAACACACATACGGCGTGGCAGACCTCTCCTGCCTTGCCCGCTGCTCCCCTCAGCAGTGTATTTCCGTCGATCTGCCTTTCTGCTCCCCACTCTGTCTCTGGTGAACCCTCTCACTGCCCCACGCCTCTGGCCTGTACCCCAGCTTGTATGCATAAATAAATAAATTTTTAAAAAATAAAGAAACACACATACATGTTCACAAAAAATAGATACCAAAAGTTCCAATCATCCTGGAAACTACCCAAATCTTCATCAACTGCAGAATGGACAAATGATCACACATATACACAATGAACAATGAGGATGAACAATCTACACACTATAATTAATCAAAATCTAAAAAACATAATGTTAAATTATATTGCAGGCTGCAGACCCTATGGAAAAACCAGTTTATGCCTTAGGAAGCCCCTACAGCACTTACTTGAATAAGCTGAGGATTCTATATTTGTTTTTATGACAATTTTTTTTAAAGATTTTATTTATTTATACATACAAGCTGGGGTATAAGCCAGAGTCATGGGGCGGTGAGAGGGTTCACCAGATACAGACTGGGGAGCAGAACAGGCAGATCAGAAATACACTGCTGAGGGGAGCAGCGGGCGAGGCAGGAGAGGTCTGCCGCACCATGTGGGACTCTCCCGGGCTGAGCGTCGCTCCCCGGCTGAGGGTCGAACTCTTATAGCGCGCAGACAGCTCCACAGCGCAGCGCTCAACCGCTGCGCCACCAGGGAGGCCCCGAGGATTCTATATTTCTAAAGTGAAAGGGCATTTGGTTGGAAGGGGTGTGTGAGTTGTTTCTGGATGAGACAGATATAAGAAACATGGAGTAACTCAGGCTCTTTTTTGCCTTCCTGCTGCCAGCCTCTGAGGCCACCACCCATGGCTTTGTTTTCCTCCCAGGTTTCATTATCTACACACAATACTGCGTTATTGCACAAAGCACTTGAGAGCATGAAAACAGGGCACGCACACCTATGATTACAGATACCTGGGCCGAGAGGCCAGCAATCATGGAGATCACAGGGCTAGGAGGCTTGGTTGCTGCCTGCCTGCTTCCCTGCTTGCTGGTCTGCCTGTGTATCCAGTCCCCTGCTTCAGCTTTAAAGGTGTGACAGATATATTTAAGGCTCCAAGATTCTTTTACCATTTGCCTGAATCAACTATGAACCTGCCTGGCCTGGGATCACAGTACAACAGGGATACTCTGTTTCTTGCTCTGGGTACTGGCTGTACAAGGAATTTCAGTTTGTGAAAACTCATTGTTCTCTGTATGTGCATTTATACCTGTGCACATTCATGTGGAGATACAGTCAACTGATTAAGCAGTTTAACAAAAATCCTACTTTGCATACAGAAAGGGAATTACACCAAAAGAACTCAGAATTTGTGGTCAAGGGGCCATTGGTATTTCATACTTTGAGGCTCTGCATTCTGGTACAAACATTTAGCAATAGATACATTATAAAAATTATTAAAAAAATTTAAAGTTAAAAAAGGCATGACCAGGCCTCCCTGGTGGCACAGTGGTTAAGCGCTGCGCTGTGGAGCTGTCGATGCGAGTTCGACGCCCAGCCGGGGAGAATCCCACATGGCGCGGCAGACCTCTCCTGCCTCGCCCGCTGCTCCCCTCAGCAGTGTATTTCTGATCTGCCTGTTCTGCTCCCTACTCTGTCTCTGGTGAACCCTCTTGCCGCCCCACACCTCTGGCCTGTACCCCAGCTTGTATGTATAAATAAATCTGTTAAAAAAAAAAAAAAGAATTAAAAAAAAGGCATGACCAATTTCTGGTTTTAGCTCTGACATGCAAAGAGCTTGAAAGTCATCAGTCCTGTTCTTACAACAGGAAAATCTGGATGGATTAAAAAAAACATTAACCCTTTGTACTCCGAACCATTCTGGACACTGGCTACCAGCTACTCGATGCTACTTTGCGGCAGAAACGTGCATTTACAGACCCTCGTATTATTTAGTGTAATTTTGGAACCAAGTAACGTATTTTTTTTTTAAAAGATTTATTTTTTATTTATACATACAAGCTGGGGTACAGGCCAGAGGCGTGGGGCGGCGAGAGGGTTCACCAGAGACAGAGCGGGGAGCAGAACAGGCAGATCAGAAATACACTGCTGAGGGGAGCAGTGGGCGAGGCAGGAGAGGTCTGCCGCGCCATGTGGGAATCTCCCTGGCTGGGCATCGAACTCGCGTCGC
>PVIJ01014159.1:0-42025 GCA_004024925.1 Scalopus aquaticus | reverse complement strand
AGAAATCCATCCCCTTCAAAATCGAAACCAAAAGATTCAAATATCTGGGAATAAATCTAACAAAAGACATAAAGGACTTATACAAAGAAAACTACAAAACTCTGTTGAAAGAAATAGAAGAAGACACAAGAAGATGGAAAGGCATCCCCTGCTCATGGATTGGAAGAATTAACATTATCAAAATGGCAATCCTACCAAAGGCAATTTACAGATTCAATGCTATTCCAATAAAAATCTTAATGACATTCTTCAAAGAAATAGATCGACTACTGATGAAATTCATATGGAACCACAAAAAACCTCACATAGCTAAAGCCCTCGTAACTAAAAAGAAAGAAAATGGAGGAATTTCACGCCCTGATTTCAAACTATATTACAAAGCCATAATAATTAAAACAGCATGGTACTGGAACAAAAACAGACAGAAAGACCAATGGAACCAAATAGAATACCCAGAATTAAAGCCACATATCTATGAACAATTAATCTTTGACAAAGGAGCAAAAAAAAAAAATGCAATGGAACAAGGACAGTCTATTCAATAAATGGTGCTGGGAAAACTGGAAAGCCACATGCAAAAAAATGAAGCTAGACTACTACCTCACACCCTGCACAAAAGTCAACTCAAAAGGGATAAAAGTCCTGGATGTAAGACCTGAAACCATAAAATGTATAGAAGAAAATACAGGCAAAACTCTACACGACATACATCTCAGCAAAATCTTGAAAGACATATCCCTCAAAGCGAAGGAAGTGAAAGACAAGATAAACAGATGGGATTACATCAAAATAAAAAGCTTCTGTACAGCAAAAGAGACATTAACCAAAACTAACAGACACCCTACCAACTGGGAAAAGATCTTTGCACACAATACATCTGATAAAAGACTGATAACAAAAATTTACAAGGAACTCACACAACTCAACAAAAGAAAAGCCAATAACCCAATCAAAAAATGGGCAGAAGAGCTCAAACGGCACTTCTCCAAAGAAGAAAAGCAAATGGCCAATAGATACACGAAAAAATGCTCAACATCACTTATAATTAAGGAAATGCAAATCAAAACCACTATGAGATACCACCTCACACCTGTGAGGATGGCACACATTAAAAATAGAGGCAACAACAAATGCTGGAAAGGATGTGGAGAAAAAGGAACTCTTCTACACTGCTGGTGGGAATGCGAACTGGTCCAACCACTATGGAAAGCTGTATGGCGATTCCTCAAACTGATAAACATGGCAGTTTCATACGACCCAGCAATCCCACTTTTGGGAATTTACCCAAAGGATACAAAAACACTAATCCAAAAGGATACACGCACCCGTATGTTCATTGCGGCACTGTTCACAATAGCAAAGGTATGGAAGCAACCCAGATGTCCAAAAATAGATGACTGGATCAAGAAGATGTGGTACATATACACAATGGAATACTATTCAGCATTCAAAGAAGATAAACACATGCAATTTGCAGCGACATGGATGAAATTAGAGGGAATCATACTCAATGAAATAAGCCAGAAAGAAAGAGAAAAATATCGAATGGTTTCACTTATAACAGGACTATAAGGAAACGAAATAGGAGAGAGATAATCAGCGGGGGCCGGGGGGAGGCGGAGGGAGGGAAGAAAAGCGCACAAAATGGAATAGAAAAGAACACAAGGGACCATGGAGATGGATCACGGGTGAATTGGTGGTGGGCTACCCAAGGGGAATACAAAATTTAAAAGACATAAATAACAATAAAAATATATATTAAAAAAAAAAACAAGAAAAAACAAGAAGGTTTTCAAAAAAAACAACCTAATATCCCACCTCAAAGAACTGGAAAAAGAACAACAAAAGAACCCAAAAGCCAGTAGAAGAAAGGAAATAATAAAAATCAAAGCAGAAATAAATTAAATAGAAGTTAAAAAAACAATCCAAAAGATCAATAAAACCAAAAGCTGGTTCTTTGAAAAAATAAACAAGATAGAAAAACCTCTAGCCAGGCTCACAAAGAAAAAATAGGAAAAAGCACAAATAAATATAATCATAAATGAAAGAGGAGAAATTACAACAGACACAGCAGAAATCAAAAGAATAATCAGACACTACTATGATGAGTTATATGCAAACAAGTTCAATAACCTAGAAGATATGGACAAATTCCTAGAACTGTACAAACATCCTAAGCTAGATCAAGAAGAAATAGAACACCTAAAGAGACCAATTACAAGCAGTGAAATTGAAACAGTAATCAAAACCCTCCCCAAAAACAAAAGCCCAGGACCAGATGGTTTCACAGATGAATTCGACCAAACATTCAGAAATGAACTAGTGCCTGTCTTACACAAACTCTTTCAAAAAATCGAGAAGGAAGTAATACTACCAAAACGTTTTATGAAGCCAACATTACACTAATACCAAAACTGAACAAGGACAATACAAAAAATGAAAACTACAGGCCAATATCTCTAACACTGAACAAAAATCCTCAATAAAATCTTAGCTAATAGAATCCAACAATGCATCAAAAAGATAATTCACCACAACCAAGTGGGATTTATTCCAGGAGCACAGGATGGTTCAACATCAGAAAATCAATTAATGTAATCTAACACAGCAACAAAAAGAAAAATAAAAAACCACATGATCATATCAAGAGATGCTGAGAAAGCATTTGACAAAGTCCAACACCCATTTATGATGAAAGTCCTCAAAATTCTAGGGATAGAAGGAACATACCTAAACATGATAAAGGCCATATATGACAAACCCACAGATAATATCATCCTCAATGGTGAAAAGCTGAAAGCCATTCCCCTGAAATCTGGAACAATACAAGGATGTCCACTGTCACCACTGCTCTTCAATATAATACTGGAAGTCCTAGCCAGAGCAATAAGACAAGAGAAAGGCATACAAGGAATCCAGGTAGGGAAAGAAGAAATGAAGCTTTCACTATTTGTTGATGACAAGATAATATATAGAGAGAACCCTAAAAACTCCACAGAAAAACTAATCAAAATAATCAACCAATTTAGTAAAGTAGCAGAATATAAAATCAACACACAAAAGTCAGTAGCCTACCTATATGCAAATAATCAGTCTGAAGAAGAGGAAATCAAGAAAACCATCCCTTTTGCAAAAAACAAACAAAAAAAAACCAAAAAAAAAATCAAATACCTGGGAATAAATCTAACAAAAGAAGCAAAAGACCTATATAAAGAAAACTATAAAACATTATCAAATGAAATAGAAGAAGACACAAAGAAATGTAAAGCCATCCCCTGCTCATGGATTGGAAGAATTAACATTATCAAAATGGCCATACTACTGAAAGTAATTTACAGATTCAGTGTTATTCCAATAAAAATCAAAAGACAGAACTAATACTGATGAAGTTCATTTGGAATCACAAAAAATCTTGAATAGCCAAAGCCCTCCTGATCAAAAAGGAGAATGGAGACTTCAAACTGTACTACAAAGCTGTAATAATTAAGACAGCATGGTACTGGAACAAAAATAGAAACACAGATCAATGGAATCGAAGAGAACCCAGAAATCAACCCACATATCTATGGACAATTAATCTTTGATAAAGGTGCAAAGAATATGCAGTGGAACAAGGATGGCTTGTTCAACAAATGGTGCTGGGAGAACTGGATGACTACATCCAGAAAAATGAAACTAGACTACTACCTCACACCATGCACAAAAATCAATTCAAAATGGATAAGAGACTTGGACATAAGACCTAAAACTATAAAACACATAGAAGAAAACAAAGGCAAAACAATACATGACATCTACCTTAGTAACATTTTTAGACACATCCCCTAAAGCAAGGATAGTAAAGGAAAAGATAAATAGCTGGGATTACATCAAACTGAAAAGCTTCTATACAGCAAAAGAAACATCAATCAAAACAAAGAAACAGCCTGCAGACTGGGAAAAAATTTTTGCACTCCATATAACAGAAAAGGGACTGATCACAAAAATCTACAAAGAACTCACATGACTCAACAAAAACAAAGCAAAAAATCCTGTCAAAAAATGGGCAGAAGAACTTAACAGACACTTCTCCAAAGAAGAAATGCAAATGGCCAATAGGCATATGAAAAAATGTTCAACATCCCTAATAATCAGGGAAATGCACATAAAAACCACAATGAGATACCACTTTACACCAGCAAGAAAGGCACATATTAAAAAAACAGGAACAACAAATGTTGGTAAGGATATGGAGAAAAAGGAACTCTCCTACACTACTGGTGGGAATGCAAATTTGTCCAATCACTGTGGAAAGCTGTATGGTGGTTCCTTAAATTGCTAAAAATGGAGCCTCCATACAACCCAGTAATACCACTTCTGGGAATCTACCCAAAGGATACAAAAACATTAATCCAAAAAGAGACATGCACCTGTATGCTTATTGCAGCATTGTTTACAATAGCTAAAATATGGAAACAACCCAGATGCCCAAAAATAGATGATTGGATCAAGAAGATGCGGTATATATACACAACGGAATACTATTCAGCATTCAAAAAGATAAACATATGCAATTCGCAGCAACATGGATGGAGCTAGAAGGGATCATGCTCAGCAAAATAAGCCAGAAAGAAAGAGAAAATATCGAATGGTTTCACTTATAACTGGAATATAGGCAAACCAAACAAGAAAGAGACATCCAGCAAGGGAGGGGGAGGATAAGGGCTCAAAAAGGGGTAGAAAAGAGCACAAGGGACTATCATGATTGTTCACGTGTGAATTGGTGGTGGGTAACCTATGCGGAATACACAATAATGTAAAAAATATATATAATAATAATAATAATAAAAAAGTTAAAAAGTCAAAGTTAGGACAAATGATAGAGACATGATGATGTCAATATACTTACTTCATCTCCCTCATCAATTAATCCTTGAATGGCACTAAGAAGAGATCCATATGCTCCGACTGTTACGAGGATTTCTTTATTTGGATCAACTTGATTTTGATAAAACTTTTCATATAGGCAGGACAGAGCTTTCACAAGTGATGGATGACCCTATTGAACAAAAGAGAAAAAAATCTTGAATTTGATTATGGGACCCACTTCTTTGAGGAAATTTGGCTCTAAAATATAAATTTTTTTAAAATTTGGGTTTTATGTCAATAGTAATCCAGGTGCCTCCCTGGTGGCGCAACAGGTTAGTGCAGTGTTATGGTGCTGTCGGCAGCTGCAGCGCAAGTTCAGTGACCCGCCAGGGAGAATCCCACATGGCGCGGCAGACCTCTCTTGCCTCGCCTGCTGCTCCCCTCAGCAGTGTACTTCAGTAGATCTGCCTGTTCTGCTCCCCACTCTGTCTCTGGTGAACCCTCTCAATGTCCCACACCTCTGACCTGCACCCCAGTTTGTATGCAAAAATAAATAAATCTTTAAAAAATAACAATAATCCAAAGAAAATCTGCATCTTTACATAGAAAATGAACTTAAATATTTTCCCCTTACTTTCAGATGGTTCTTACATGAATGATCTTGAAGACTTGCTAATGGCTGAAAACTTCCTATTATATGATCAGTTTCAAAATGCAAAATTTTAATCTATTTGCTTTGAATAAAATTGACTACAACACCAAATAAATTCTTGACAATAATCAAATTTTATTTTTGACAGTAATTAAATCACATTGAATAGACTTCGATTTTTCCCCCAGTTAAAGTAATCCTCCAAACCCGCATTAACTGCTTATTGCCTGAATCTCTTCCTTCCAAATGGATTATGAGGAAAGGGCTAAAACAAATTCATCAAAAAAATGCACATTAATATTGATGTGACAGCAAATGTTAAGAGAAAGAAGAACATTATACACACTGATAGTTAAGTATGTAGTAGTTTCTAAGAAAATGACTTTTGGGGAGATTGCAAACTGCAGTTTAAGAAACACAGGGAGTCTTACTGCACTTGATTAGCTCCTCCTCAACCTTCTCATCTTCCATGTTCTCTTCTCTTTCTTTCCCTATCCCCCTCATCTCACTTGGTATTGAAGTCAATATTATTTATTTTCTGTGTAGTATCTCCCTCCTTTTTTTGGTTTTGAAGAACCATGCCAATTTTCTGTCAGTTGTGACTGTGTCCAAATGCACATAAAAATATAGCAAGACAAAAAGACCACTTAGATTCAAGATAAAAAAATACACACAAATTGTTGAAAGAACTAGAGAAGGTTGCCATCAGTCCCTTCTTTTGAATTCCATTTTAATACTGGATGTAACAAAATCTAGCAAAGACTGATCCGAAGGCAACTACAAGTGTTTTAGTTCTTTCCTTAGAATGATGAGGATGTGTTTTCAAAAATTTTTAATTGCAAAAATAATTCATACTTCATATAATAAGTAAAACTAGGCAAAGATGTGCAATGAAAAAACTATATTCTCTCCTTAGTAGCACTTTCTTCCTGTCTTTTTGAGATGACCAATGTCCATAGTCTGGCGACAGGGCCACACCATTCCCGGTGCTTTTACCAATATAAAAACACATATACATATACACTTGCATATTTATAGAATTTTACAACTTACAAAAACTGGAAAATACATAAATGAATGCACATAGTCAGTTTCAATAAAACTTTAAGGGTTTTAGTTGGATTTGAGCCATAGGTGATTCCTTGCCAGACCCTTCTATTAAACAGTTTAGGGAGGAGAACTGACATCTTAACAATATTTAAAATCCATTCATTAGGTATTATTTAATTTCTCAGTAATGTTTTGTTGTTTTCAGGGTACATATATCTTTCCTATATCTTCCAAATTTGGTTCTAAATATTTGATGTTTTTGGTGCCATTGTAAGTGGTATCTTAGGAAATTTTGCTTTCTAATGGTTCATTTTTAGTATATAGAAATACAATGGATTTTTGTTTATTGATGTTGGGTCCTACAACCCTGCTGAATTCACTTAGTAAGGTATAGCAGCTTTTTGGGTAGAATATAAGGAATCTTTGGATATAGAAGGATGGAGGTTGGACTGAGACAGAAGAAGAAAGTAACTAGTTAGAAAGAGAGGATGTTAATTAAGAAATTAATGCTGAGGCTGTGTAGGTGTTAATGAGAGAAAAGACAAGTCTCAAGAGAATATTCTCCTTTCCAGGTGTGCCATCCTGGAGTGACAGTAAAGGAAGGGGCAAGGCAGGACTGTGGAGAAGCAATTGGAAGCAGGGATCATAGGACATAAGGGCAAGCAGGGGACTCCACTGGTTATCAGAATGCGGCTTTTAGTCCCAGAAAACTAATTACATAGAAATGATAGATGTGCATGTGCACAAGTATCACATATATAAAATATGAGCTCTTGTCCCACATGGGGTCCTCATGTACTTACAAAGCCCCGTGTATACTGATTCAGGCTATCAACTGCTGCAATCTTTGATAATTCTTCTTTTACATATGTAGGAGGAGAAATATCTGGAAGGCCTTGGCCAAGATTCACAACAGAGGGGTCTGCTGCCAGCTTAGTAAATTCAATCCTAAAATGAAAAAATACTAACATTAATAAGTAGTCTTGTTACAAAGTTAGCTTTTTATTACTTCATGGTCTTAATATTCCAGCCACTGTCAGGTTTCCTCATCAACCATTAGTAAATAGAGCTAATAAGAATAATTCACATATTAGAAGATAAATTCCGTGAGACATTAACCACATTTTCTTTGCCAACTTCCAGTGCCTATCACCAGGACTGACACATTTGTTAAATGAATAAATCAGTGCGTGGATCATTAACTTATTTTTATTTCTACTTAACAGACAAATTAAAACTTTTTAAATGCTTTTATTAAATGCATTTATTAAATGCTTTTATTTACAGATGATAGATAAGGCAAATAATTCCTAACTAAGGATAGAAAATACAGGGGAAAAAAACCTCACCAAATTATTATTGTTTATTCTCAGATACTCACCACACGTTTTTATCAAGGCCTTCAATCCGTTTTGCATTTTTGAATTTCAAAGGTTTCTGAAAAACACAAACATTGACGTGTTTTTAAATTGCTTTAATCGTTGTTCAAAAATAACAGAAAATTATGAATAACTCTTCCTTTTCTCCACTGTCAGCAAAGAAAAAGCAGCATCATCAAGATAAATTCTAGAACCCCAATACAAAATTTTGATGAAGAATCCATCTCCCACTAACTTCCCTAAGAATAATACCCTCTCTTACAAATCTTAGATGTTTACCTAAAGACGTTAAGAACAAAAATATCATTCGAGCCTAAAATATCAATCGAAAGACCTGAAATAAAATAAAGAGAATGACAACAATACTTTAAAAAATATCTTGAGTCAAGCTCTAAATAAAGATCATTTTAGGTAAAATGTGCTAAGAGTTTAACAAGTGAATTCCTTGTTTGGTATACAGGAAGCACTCAGCAAATATTTTTTATACTACTCAATAAGGGTTCCAAATCACCATCTTCACAACATCAATAATAAGTAACATCACCAAGTACTCAGTATGTACCAAGCACTGTTCTAGCTTTGCATAGTTAACTCATTTAATATTCACAGCAATCCCACTGAGTGGTTCTATTATTAGCTATAATTTACATATGAAGTGAGGTACAGAGAGAATAAGATCACATAACTTTACATACATTCTTCCCAAGTTGACAAATGCTGGTGACATTTAAACTTAAACAGACTCAATTTAGGATTTGAACCCAGACAGTCTAACAGGCCCACAATCAGGACTATTTCCATGCAGTGTCTTTCATGTAGCCAAGGATTACTAGAATGCTGCCTCTTAAAGGAATATTAGACATTTAGATTAGTGCTTCTTATATCAAGCAAGCTAGGGGTGTGGTAGAAAAATATTAAACGTTAAAATGAGCATATAGCATACATTTTTTTATTCCTTTAATTTTAAATGGAATTTTATATTGCCTCTCAAAAGCATTGATTGAATTAGCTTTGAGTTCACTGTTAACAAGCTGGTAGAAATAAAAAAAAAAATGATTGGCAGGATTTTTGCAAAGAATTTTCTAATAAAATATTAAAGTAATTTTAATTCAGTCCAAGAGGAAGATAATGACAATGGTTATTAAACAGGCCATTGTTCTCCTTCTATTTCAAATAATGGAACCATGGAAAATACTTTTTTTATGCTCATATTTTTAATCTCTGAAACTCCAATGAAGTAAATCACACGCAAATTCTCCAGAGGTTAATGTGCTTTTCAGAAGAGCTTTATGATTAAATATCCACCTGAGCATGATGCTGTTCTAGAGACTGCAATTATAAAACTAAAAAGTCCCAGTGGAATAGATAGAAAAAGAAATTTAAACAATGTCTTTTACAAGCTCTAAAAATTGTTTAAAACTTACTGATTTTTTTCAGTATGTGACTATAAACACAAGGTACATATTCAAATATAAAAAAGTGTGCTGTTCTCCCTGCCTCTACTCCATCCTAACTGTCTTAACCATCCTAATATTTCAAATATTCTAAGATCTCTCTCACCTCTGTAGCTTCACATGTGATGCCTTTATCCAAATGGTCTTTCTATAGCAATGTTTCTCAATCTCTTTTTCATCACTGCACCCATGAGACTTTTTAGACTTTTTTTTTTAAGATTTATTTATTTATGCATACAAGCTGGGGTACAGGCCAGAGGTGTTGGGTGGCAAGAGGGTTTATCAAAGACAGTGGGGAGCAGAACAGGCAGATCGACAGAAACACTGCTAAGGGGAGCAGTGGGCAAGGTAGGAGAAGGAATTTCCCCAGCCGGGCGTGGAACTCGCATCGCTGTTGCCGGCAGCTCCACAGCTCAGCGCTTAGCCACTGTGCCACGAGGGAGGCCCTTTTTAGACGGTTTTTTCTAATCATTCCTCCACCCCCCGCCCCCAATTAATTACTAAAGACTAAGATTTTTTTTTTTCCAGAAAGGGCTGTTCTTTGAATGGTCACCAAATATTAGAATAAGTAAATTTATTTCACTGTTCTCCCGCTTGTGGGGACAACGCTCTTGTTGAGAATGTGTGTCCTATACTCAGTTTAATTCCCGGTCCCACTACCCTGTTCCTGTGATTGGCACACTCCTATTCCAGTTGCCACATTCAGTTCTCAAGACAGATTTCACTTCACTCCAACTCAAGATTAGGTGTTCTTCTTTGCTCTTCAACTACATGGAGTGCTTTCTGGCATTTACTACCTAATATTTTCCTTTTTTCTACTGTCTATAACCTTCTTTAGATTGTAGGGTCTGTGAAAACAGGATTATATCTGATTTGTCCACTGATATATATCAATCAGGTTCTCTAGAGAAACAGAACTAATAGGGTGTGTGTGTGTGTGTGAGAGAGAGAGCGAGCGAGCAAGCATGTGTCCAAGTGTGTGTGTGTGTGTGTCCGTCTGTCTATCTGTATACAAGAAGAGAGACAAACTGATTTAAAGATTCAACTCGTGATTTGTGGAGGCTGATGAGTTCACAATCTACAAAACAACCTAGGCTGGAGACCAAAGAAGTGAGGTGATACTGCAGTTTGTGTCCTAAGAAAGTCTGGGAGCAGAATTCCCTCTCCCTGGGGGAGGCCTGTCTTTTTTCTGTTAAGTCTTTTAGTTGACTGGATCAGACCCAACCCTGTTACTGAGGACAAGTTGCTTTAAAGTCTACTGATTTAAATGTTAATCTCATCTGAAAATTACTTTAACAAAGATATCTAGATGGATATTGGACCAGATATGAGAACCATGGATCAGCCAAGCTGACACATAAAATCACCTGACATAAGGTCCAACACACAGTACTATGTCTACTACGTAGCAAGTTTTCAACAAATGACTGATAAATGAATGAAGAAAAAAAAAAACAATCCACTTGCACTAGGAGTGAATTTATGGTGTCAGCAAGTTTGATACTTATTGTACCAGTCAATTTAAATTCAATCCTGTTTCAGTAACAAATGATCCAAAGTCTTGGTGACTTAAAACCATAAAGGCTTCTTTTCTTTTTCATGCTACTGATACAATAAAGGTTAGTTACTGCTCTGTTTCATGTCTCTGTCACTCTGAGCCATAGGCTGATGAAAGTGTCTCTATCTGGGAATACTCTGATGGCAGAGAGAAAAAATTCTTAGCAGTTTCTGATTAGGTGTACACACATCACTTCTATTCACTTTTTATTGCCTAAAGAAACTTCATGGATCTGCCTGACATCAACAAGGTAGAAATGAAGTCTAGGGGTATAATGAGCTAGGTGGTTGCTGAGTTGGATTTGTGTCCTCTCTCCTCTCTTCCCCAGCCACCACCCATATTCATATGTTGAAATCTTAACACTCAGTACTTCAGAATGTAACCTTATTTGGAAATAGCTCCATTTGCTGATGTAATAAGTTGAGGTTATTAGAGTGAGGCCTAAACCAATGACTGGGATAAAAAGGGGAAATTTGGAGACAGATTTGCATGCAGGGAGAATACCACAGGAAGACAAAGCAGAGATCAAAGTGATGCTTCTAAAAGTCAAGGAATGACAAAGATTGCAACCCATCAGAAGTAAGGGAAGAGGTATGCAACATATTTTTCCTCGCATTTTTAGAGGGAATCACCACTACTGACAACTTGATTTTGAACTTTGAGCCACCAAAATGTGCCAAACTGTGAGATGATACATCTCTGTTGTTTAAGTCACTTAGCTTGTGCTACCTGTTAAGGCAGCCCCCCAAAATAATACAGTGATGAAAATTAACAAGGCACCCTATAGTGCCCAAAGACAGACATTAAGTTACAGCAGTAGATGCAAATGCTCACTATCTAAAGAATTACTTTCTGGGGGAGGTCTGTATTAGGAAATTAAAATAATCCTAGGGGGAATTATGTATGAACTCCAGATGGGAACATCTGTAAGGTAGAATATATAATTTCTGAGCCAGCTAACTTTGTGAGGTGGCTTCTGCTCCCAGGTGTATTAATGTCTGTTATATTAATGTCGGCACTGATATGTTATAAACACAAAATGGTAGAGAATTAACAAGCCGCACCTTTTTGTTATTAATTTGAGGCTGAAAATGCTATTCTAAAGAATCACCACAAGGTGGCACTGCTGGCAAAAACGAGAAAAGGTTTGTTATTCTTTAAAACACTGCCCTGGTGCTGGAACAAGGAAAGTTTGGAAAGTAGAAAGCAAACTATTACAGTTATCCTAAGGCCCTAGCATACTAAAGTTTCAAATGTATCTGGTTGGGGGTTGCTACTCATAAGGCCTGAATCATTTAGATAGAACACCGTGTAGAAAGTCTTCCCAAATAATGGGTTGAAGCTGAGGAAATGATTATACTTTCTTCTCTTCTCCCTATTACACACTAACTCTATTGAAGTTCTTTTCTATTGAAGTCCTTACATACTGAGAGTATGTTTTGTCTTTATGCAGCAGATGGCAGAACCTATTTAGACTGTGCAAGAACCGCCCGTGAACAGTTCTATTTGATATGTACTCCATTCAAATATAACCACCTCAGAGAGGGCTGCCAAAACAACGTGCCCTAATATTACCCATCCTCTTTCCCACCAGTACCAGCATGAACTCTAGCATATACCTGTATTTACTTTTTTATGAATGAACACCTCAGAAGATAAGACTTTATCTTGTTCAGTGCTGTACCCTTTAGTATCTAAAATGGCATAGGGCAGGAAATGTGTTCTCAAGTATTATCTGATCACATGAACGAAATCCTACCTCTTAATTATCTTCACTTTGAATGACTTCAGTGACACACTGCCTCTAATTCATCTTAGCAGTGCTCCAGTTATGTACTTAAAACAGATTCCTATCATGCTTTAAAATCTTTGGTTACTCTTCCAATCCTATGGAATGCAATTCCAGTTTCAACCTGGAATTCAAGGTCTTTAATCTATTTCTAGCCTTCTCTCCTATACATCATCCTCTCATATAGTGATTCAGTAGCATAAGATCACATGTTCTTTTAATTGAGCTTCTGTTTCCCATGTTTTTATTCAGGCTCTATCTGTTTAATATTATCTTTTCCATAATCCCCATTCAAAAATGACCTCCCAACAGATATTGATATCATAATCCTTGGAGACTCTTACCTTCTATGGTAATATTCACCTCTAGATCCTTGTCGATGTGATTAAATTAAAGCTCTTGAGATGGGGAAATTATTTAGAATTATCCAGGTGGGACCTAAATATAATCATAGGTACTATACAGAGGCGGCAGGAGATTATGCATGCACAAAGACAGCAAGTTGTGGTAATTTGTTATAGCAGCCTCAGAAAACTAATACACCCACCTATTTAAACACAATCCACTGGACAAGATATACTTTAGACTGAATGTCTTCAGATTTCCAGTTAAAATTAGTGCTTTCTTCTCCTAGGCTCCACTAGACTTCTTCTCTTCCAGCTATCACAATTTCTATGATATGATATATATGTCTGTTTTCAGGTTTTCTTTTAGAACCTGAACTTTGTCCCATTTCTTCTATCTTTCAAATTGCCTACATTACACGCACAGTATAGTAATTAAAGACAATAATCACTGACTACAAGAATGACTAAAGAAAATTAGTAACCTCTTCCAAGCTGACATTTTCTTATTAGTAAAGTGAAGATGAGTATAGTTCTTACAATATTGGACAGTTACAGGATTAAATGGCATGTAAACACTTGTAAAGTGAAGTGGCACATGGTGAACACTCAAAAATGTTATTATTGCTTAACTCAAAAACTCTAACATTATGATAGTGAAGGAAATCACCATGTGCCACCTCCAAATATGTCACTTTGAATTTAGGATCACTTTCAGCTGAAAGCAACTGAGAAAAAGCAGACAAGAAAAATTCTTTGCCTCCCCCTCTCTCCTAGGAAGGACAGGGATATTCCTAATCACATGCAACAACTCTAGCTTGTTATCATCTGGGAATATCAAAGGAACCGAGGTAACAAATACAATTAAAATAACCCAGTTGGGCCTCCCTGGTGGCACAACAGGTTAAGTGCAGCTCTATGACGCTATCCAGAGCCACTGCAGCCTGAGTTCGATACCCGGCAAGGGAGATTCCCACATGGCACAGCAGACCTCTCCTGCTCCTGCCTCGCCCGCTGCTCCCCTCAGCAGTGTACTTCAGTTGATCTGCCTATTCTGCTCCCCACTCTGTCTCTGGTGAATTCTCTCACTCCCTTCCCTCCCACCCCCCGCACCTCTGGCCTACACCCCAGCTCTTGTATGCATAAGTAAATAAATTAAAAAAAAATTCATTAAAAAAAAACCCTGTCTTCCATTCCTAAATCCATTTTCCCTTCTCTTCTCCCCTCTCTACAAATAACCTAGGAAAAGGCTAGCTTTTTCCCCTCCCTTCCATTATCATTCAGTGGTCTCAAATATCTCTTAAATAGTTGCCAGGAGAGTCACAGAACTGTAGACACAAACAAGCCAATTAAAAATGGGCAAAAAGATTTGACAACAATTCACACAAAATACATGAATGAACAAAAAAGCACATAAAGATCTCAACACCATTATTAATCATCAGGGAAATGTAAATTAAAAACACAGTGAGATACCACCACATCTCTAACAGGATGGCTAAAATTGCAAAATCTGAGTGTTGGCAAGGATGTAGGGCAGCTGGAACTCCTACACAACCCTGGTGGGAATGTAAAATGGTATTACCACTTTGGAAAACACTTAGCAGTTACTTAAAATTTAAACAAAAATGTTAGGGTACCATGTAATAAGATTAGAAATTAAGTCCCCATTCCTGGCTCAGCAGGCAGGTTTGGGAGGCTTGAATGGATAAGAGGAATGATAGGGTTGCCATGGGAACCGGGCCATTAAACCAGTAATCTGGATCCTGGGCAGCGGAGACCCAGGAATGCAGAAGTAGAGTCAGGACACATTCGGCTCAAAGGTCAATGCACAAGACTAGACACCCTACACAACCACTGGTGCCCTGAGTAAGAAGTCCTTGAAAAACAGTATAAAAAAAACCTTGAGATCCTCTTCCAGGGTAGACAGACTCTCCAGTCTTGCCTGCTGCTCCTCTCAACAGTGTATTTAATAAATAAATTTGCCTTTTCTGTTCTTCACTCTATCTCTGGTGAATTTTTTCAAAATCTGCTCCCCCAAACTTCCTACCCTGCTGCTACCTCTTTGCTGTGCCTACAGCCTACACCCCAATTCTTCTGCACAGCCCAAGGTGCCATGATAAACTACACATGATAAACTACACAGCCCAAGGTGCCATGAAACTGAAATGAGGGGGATCCCCATGGGAACCAGAGGCAAAGTTAAGTACTTTCACTACCTTGCTTTTCTGCCTCAACTTGCGCCTTGCCGTCTCAGCTCAGGAGGCTTTGCTGGTAGGAAGTGTTGGCCAATTAATCTCAGTCTCTCTCTCGGCTCCCCTTCTTTCTATTCCCCTTGTAAATAATCCTTTTGAAAAAAGAAATCCTCTGTCTGCTTTTGGGTCTTGTCTTAAGTGTATGGTGAGGACTCATACCGAAGTCACCCCCAGCTCCCCTTGGGTTGCCCTGTAACACTATGTCCACATAACAGCTTGCACATAAATGTTTATAATAAGCTGTATTCACAATAGCTCAAAACCAGAAGCAATCCAAATGGCCATTGACAGGTGACTGGATAATGGTATATCCATATGATTGGGTAATACTCAGCAGTAAAAGGGAATAAACTGTGGATACATCACAACATCAATGACTTTCATAATTACACATATGAAAAAAAACTAAAAAAAAGAAAAAGCAACATATGCATGATCCCATTTATATAAAATAATAACCAAAAACAAAGCAAGCTAAGCAACAGTGACAAAAAACAAATCAACCACGAGGAAATAGGAACAAATCATAGTTAGGAAACTGTCAGGGATGATGAGAATGTTATGTGCATTGTGGCAGGGGTTTCGTGGTGTATGCAATCAGAAATAATTCGTTTTACACTCTAAATGGATACAGTTTATTGTACCTTGATAAAACCAATTAAAAAAAAACTCTAGATTTATAATCTAGAGATAGTCTTTTTTTGTATTTATATATATTTTACATCACTGTTTATTCTTGTACAATGTTTGCTTTCTTTTCCCAGGTGTATACCCCCTAGAATTTCCATCACAAGTTCACCCATGCAGCATCACCATAGTCCCTTGTGTTTTTCCCACTCTTGTAAAACTAGAGATAGTTTTAACATATTAGCTAGCAATTACTGTCCTTGGTTTACCAAAAGAATGAAAAAAATCACATTCACTATAAAAACTTGTACACAGATGTTTATTGCAGCTTTATTCACACCTGCCGAAAACTTGAAAGCAACACAAGATAGTTTTTGGAAGATGAATGGATTAACTGTAGTATATCTAGACAGTAAAGTATTAATTAGTGCTAAAATGAAATGAGTTATCAAGTCATGAGAACACATGGAAGAAACTTCAATGCATGTTACTAGGTAAAAGAAGCCAACTTGAAAAGGCTACATATTTTATGATCCTAATGACATACATCCTGAAAAAGGAACAGAGACGGTTAAAAATATCCCTGGCATCCAGGGTTTGGGGGTAGAAAGGGATGCATAGGGAAAGAGGCTTTTTAGGATGGTCAAACTCTTCTCTTTGATGCCATAACGGTAGAGGCGTGTCATTATACATTTCCAGAAGTGCACAGAATGTACAATACTGAGTGAACCCAAATGTAAACTCTGGACTTTGGGCCACAATGCTGTGCCAACATAGGTTCACGGTAACAAATGTACCACTCTGGTCCACGATGTTGATAATGGGGAAGCCAAGCTGTGATGTGTGGCGGCAGGTGTTACATAGGAATGTAGTTTCTGCTTGCTGTTTTTATGTTTCTCTGGAGGCCATTTACATTTTAGAAGCTCTCTTTTAAAAAGAATTTAAATAGACTTTTACAGAAGTTTTAGTTACATAACAAAATGAGAGGACAGAGTTCCCATATATTTCTCTCCAAGTCCAGAGTCTCTCCTAATATCCCCCTTCAGAAGTGTACGTTTGTTACCGTGTTGATGAACAATGCTGATGATATTGAAATAGCATTTTATTAGAGAAGAAACTTATCCTCCTATGTTTTTACAGACTTCACCTCCATCTCCATGTTGAAGAGATCTCAGGTGCCGAGGACTACAACTCCCAGCATGTCATGAACTAACATCCTGAATGGGGGAGCAGCTGGGGAGGAGTAAGGTGGATATATAAATAAAGGGAAGGGACATGTGAAAAGGAGACTTGGGGACATGCGGACATACTTGGAAGAGACACATGGAAGAGATACATGGGTGAGAGAAACATGGGGAGGCTTTGCCTGGTCCATGGCAGAAACAAAGCCAGTCATTACCTTGTTCTCATCATAGATTAGGTGACACATTTTAAATTTTAACTGTTGCAGCTCTCTGGGACCTGCCTAATCCCCTTCCTGTGGTCCCTTAAACTTGTGCAAGCTTTTAGGTCTCAGTGGCTCCGCTTCAGGGAAGCCTGTTTGGCTGGGCATTTGCTCATGAGGGGATAGGTAATTTTCAGAGTTTTATTAGAAATTTCCTTTCTTCGATTTATGTCTACCAATTCTATTAAAAATCTTCCATACTAATCATATGCTTCCTTTGCCTTTGTGCATGTTGATGGCCAAATCCTTTTTAGAGAATCCACCCCTTGACACTCCTTACCTATTGGTGGTAACCCTAATAATCTTAGCAACTAGAGGCCATAGTTTACATAAGTGTTTGTTCTTGGTATTGTACAATCTATGGGTTTTTACAAATTGTGTGCTGTGTGTCAATCATTACAGTATCATACAGATAAAATAGTTCTCATGAGAAATCCTGTTTAGGAAGGCTATTCTGAGGATAAGCAGCCAAAAAATTACTAATGGAAAAAAGTAGGAAATGGGCTACAAATTGCAATCTGAATGACTAACATTAAATGAAGAATAGTCTAACAAAGGGTGACATTGTAAGTTGTCTGGCTTTCTGGCATCAGAGAATAAATAAACTTTTATCTCCCAGTTTCTAAGCTTTTAAGATTTAGGTGCTAAACAGACAGTAATTTTCACTATGAATTTTGCTTGTTTCTGTACTTGTTATGTAACAGTAATTTTAAAAACCAGTATATTATTATTTAAAATTAGAGAAGCAACAAAAAATAATCTTTTTAAAGCAAATGATATAAATTGAGTACAGGCTATTCCACATTACGGTTGCTTTCTCTGAGGTAACTTTTATAGTGAGTTTTCTATGATAAGAGTGGTGTAGATGAGAAGGATTTTCTAGTGAAAACAGGTTTAAAGTAGTCCGGCTGGTTCTAGTAAATCTTTCCTGATCGAAACTTATCACTACTATGCTTCATAACACTGCTCAGTCTACTTTATTCACTTGTTCCAGAGTAGAAAGTTCACGTATTTGTGTGATTATTTTCACTGCAGGGCCTTGTGACTTACAGTCACTATAATACCCTTTCTTGAGTGGACAGAATCTGCTCTTTAGAGTGCCAGAGCTAGAAGGGTTGTGTATGGTATCTTGGTTGTACCATTTCTAACATTTGTGACCATGGGTAAGTCACTAAAGATATCTAAACCTCCATTTTGTTCTTTGTAAAACTGGCATACAACAACACATAATTTGCAGAGTTTGGAGAAGATAAAATAAGATGAGAATACAAACACCCAGGACTATGCCTGATACATAGACAGGCAGGTAGCTACTCAGCAATGTCGGTTCTGGCTGATAACAAGAGATGACTTCAGCATATAGAAATGAAATATTCATTCTGATAAAACATCTGAAAAATTATATCTTGTAATCATCTTGACATCACAGAATAAATATAATATTTTACCTGGGATAAGCAATACCTACAGCAGAAGAAGAGAGTCCAAGGACTTTTGAAGAATGCATTGTCTTCAGGAGTTTTGTGCTGCTCCCCAGAGAAAAGGTTCTTCTTGGCGCCAAAAACATGCTGCATGATAAAAGAAAATTTGAGAAGAAATTAAATATACGATACTTTTATCACTCTCAGATACAGAGAGCCAGCTGACAGACCATAGACATACATAGCACAATTAAAAGCATAGGACTTTAAAGTTTTTAGAAACAAGTTACTCAGAAACATTTCAAAAGAATTACAATTGATCCTGGACAAATATAGAGAATATATGAATGAAGCTTAAGCTATTTTCTCAGATTCCAGGTATGCATTCTGAATTATTTCTCTGAATATGTAAAATCTTTGTAAATTAATAATTTAATAGGGCTGTTTATGAGCCCTTTATGAAATATCAATTCTTTTCACAATGTAAATAATTGCTCATTATGTTCTATGCCTTTCAGTCAAAGATCAGGTTTTCCTAAGTCAAGACATTGTCATTAGCCTCCAATTGATGCCCAACACCTTTAGCATTTCTACTACATTTTCTAGCGTTACACCATATTCTGTAACTACATGTCATACAGAATATGACACCCCCAAAATGCCACTTTGGCATAAGGATTAACTGGAGCTAAAGACATTTGAATAACAGCAAGTGTAAGAAGGACACTTCCCCTTTTCTTCTTGAAAACAGAAGATAAAATCCCCATGTGAAAGACGCCCTCCCTGTGACAGAAAAGAAGAAACATTCTTAGATGGGAGTAGAAGTTGAGAGAATTTTGTACAAACGAATCTTGCTAAACTAATTATTATCTTCCATTAGTTAAATGATTATTTTCATGTTTTCCAAACTTCTCTAACTTACAACCCTCTTTAGTTTAAGGAAATGCTCTTACTTTCAATCACAGAAGCATCAGATGGTAACTCTCAATTCTCCAAATCTAAAAAACTAAACCTCAAAAATCATTTTTTCTCTCTTCTTATTAAAATAAAGGAAATGACTCTCCTATAAAAGATACTACCTTTTCCCATGATTTACATCTGATTTCCTTTTACCTTTTACCTAGAGACCTTGCTTTATCAATTAGTTCCTCCTTCTATACATTCAGCTCTCCTAGCATAAGTCTCCACCGAGTTAAAAAACAAAAACAAAAACACTTGACTCTAGCTTCTCCTCCCTGTTACTCAACTCCTCTTCAAATAAAAACTCCTTGTTACGTTCTCTAGAAAGCAAAATTTGAGTGCTATCACCTCATGAGCTGTCTCTTTTTCCTCAGTCTGGTATAATCTAACTTCTGACTCCATAGAGGCAGCTCTTGGTCAACTTTCACCTTCGTATTGTGAGAGCCAGTGGGCATTTTGCAATTCTTACTTTCCTTGGGCTCTGACACTGCTGGTCAAATCCTTTGGTTTGTGGCACACAATTCTTTCATTCTCTTGCTACCTCTCCTCCAACCTGCCATTAAATGACTTAAGTCCTCCTTCTGACCTGTGATCTCTTTTCTTCTCACTGGTTACTCTCTCAGTAGGTGATTAAAATGGGGAAGGAACTGTGGCCACACTGGTGGAAAAATGGCTCCAAGATACCTAAGCCGACTGATAAGATTCAGAAACTCTTATTTTTCTTAGTACCTTAAATAAATACATTTTGGACAGTATTTACCTAATGCAATTATATTCTGTATGTATATTTGCCAATAATATAAAGAAATTAATAAATTGAATGTCACTTAAAAGTTGCAGAAAATCAGAAGGCTTTAGTTCTAGACAATCTTTTTACAGTGTTTTTCTAGTTCATTCTTAAAAACAATGTTCTATACGAAAACTAATGAACTGTGAATCAGGGTAACCTGGTAAAACCGATTATGGCATATTATACGTAAGGTATTCGCCATATTCAAATCCACAGGATCAATGGAAAATTGAACTGTCAATTTCTTATCATTGGGATGGACTGTTTAGAACAAAGATATAGAAGGTATACTTTGAAAAATTGGGAATGACCTGAAGTAGAGAAGGCTGGTGACTTATTAGGGGCAGAATCCAGAGTTTAAGAGGCAGGCAAAGCAATAAAATCAATTTAAAAATGTTTACAGGTCTGGTCTTAACTCCAAATGATCTTACAACGTTTTGCATAAGGTGAGGTAGGAAGATATTTAGTTAATATGACAAAGTGCAGAAAGTACAGGTTAAACTGCAAGTGCAAGTAAATGAAGAGGGAAGTGAATGTAAACAGGACTAGTGCGCGGTTTACGACTTTACAAGAGTCTGATCAAGACAAAGATCATTTTCGCTTCACGCTCTATCTGCTAGTCCACTTCTAGAAGCTTGGAAGGTTCGCTGAGATGGCAGAGGGCACTTAGGAGGTGAACAAGGTACTGACTAAGGGCAGAAGGAATAATAAGCCATGTTTATTAGGCATCAGATTTAAGGTGACATGATCCTGAAATTGCCGAAAAACTGATCTGAGAAAATGGGATTCGTGCACAGTAACTATACATTTCCTAAAAGGGAATATGTATGGCTGATTAGCTCAAGTTAGCAGGAACTAGGTTTCAGCATGTGAGTCAAACCTTTCTAAGGGTAGATCTACAGCTTGGTGTAGCACTAGAGGGCTAGGCTGTCTTGCTTCTTAGGAAGCAACAGAGAAGTCCACCGGTCTGGCAAGTGGGTGATTTTCATGCGGGGTTGGGGGCTCGCACTTCAGGAGCTGCTGGTACACCAAAAGCAACAGATGGGGTTCCTTTTCTTTCTCATTAAAAAATCATGGATTCCACTAAGTTCACTTATGTGACCACTTAACAGGGTGTGCTTTATCTGTTATTCAGAATCCGGTCTTAGATCGGATGGTTTTATGCTTCCCACGCTATTGCCAAAGGGGCAAAACAAAAAGAGGCAAGAGAAGACCCGGGTTCCAGTGGTCCCCGCGTATGTCAGCCACGTCCGAGCCACAGCCGAGCCAGAGAAAACTCTAGGTTTCAGCGCAGACCCTCAGCCTTAGTCCCTGTGGTTCCCTAAGGCTCAGAGTCTTGGGGCTAAGCCCAGGGTTCACGCCTCTGGCTCCGGGAGGGCGAGTCCGATTCCCGAATAAATCCAGCCCCGACTCTTCCTCCCGGTCCCATCTGGCCCACGGCTCGGGCAAGTGCACAGCCGTCGTCGCCGCCAACTTCCCTTCCTCCCTCCTTCCCTCTTCGCAGAGTCATGCTCAACTCCGCAGACGGCGCAGCAACTGTCACTTCGCCCGGAGTCCCAAAGCTCGTGCCCACTCACCTGCCAGGCGCGACTACCTTGCCTCCTGGGACCAGAGTCCCGCAAGTAAGGCTGGGAGGCCACGTGGGCGGGATTACGCGGAGGCGGCTCTTGGATTCCCGGCGCGGGTTGGCTGAGGGGTAGGCTGGACTTCCCGATTGGAGGAAACCGGACGGAGAGTGGGAAGGAGGCGTGGCGAGAGGCTGGGCGGAGGTAGCAGCGGGCGAGACTGAGTGGCTCCCTGAGGAGGGCGGAGATTGACTCTGGAGTCTATCCCCCGCGTGGATCGACACTGAGGAAACCGGAATCCCGGCTCCACGGGGCAGGTGGAGGTGCGGGCAGCATTGGGGCGGCGGTATTAGGCAGGCCTGGGAGAGGGGGTGGGGTGGGGCGGGGACGGGGGGAAGGCCGGGGATTGGATGTGAGATTTAGACCCGGAGTTCTAACTGGCTGTAGTTGACTGATGGGATTGGAGCAGACTGTGGGACAGGGACCGATTTGGGGGAAAGGGCAAACTGTGGGGCTACTGGGTTTAGGCAAGGGAGAGATGCAATTAAAATAGTGTTGGAAGGTGCCGGAGAGAGGACAAGACTAAAAGGGCTTGTAGCTATATTCATCTCCTGTGATGGGTGTGCGGAAAGTGGGAGTGGAACTTTACATTCCTAAACAGTAAAATGAGTTTGATAGAAGCCCTGAGGGGAAAGGGAGATGCGGGACCAAAAGAGGAAAGTAAATGACACTTTAAAAGTGAGGAAGAAAAATCCGCTAAGAGAAAAAGAAATACCATGAGGTACCACTTTGGAAAGGTGATTTGAGGAAAGGAGAGTTTGTTAGGAACAAATTTCTAACCGAATTTTCTCTTTTAAGAAGGTGAGAGGGTAGGTAGAGTGGGGGCAGCAGTAGCATTGTTATGTATGCTGAAAGGAAAGAACAAAGATCATTTCTGGCTGAAGGAATATCCTCTTCTCAAGGAGGTACAAGAAAGTTGGGAGGATGTTTAGGTGAATGGAGAAATTATTGTGTGAGGTAGAGAATTTACCCCTAGAGATATTGTTAATAGCTATTTGAGAGTCATTTATCTCACACGGAAAAAAAAATAGTCACCAACACACCTTGTTTTTGGTGATTTGGGGGGACAGTTCACTGAAATGGAGGAGACTTTCTGTTTTGGATGCTGTCAGGAAGTGGGGATATTCTAAGAATAGGTATCGTATTACATTTTCTGTAGAAAGGAAAATTACAAGGCCGAATTTCTGTTTGATAAAGAGGCCACAGTTTTACTGCTTGGGAGCGGAGGAAGTTGGTGTTTTTGTGATTTTCATAGTGACCTAGTTTTTAATCTGTGTTTAGACAAGATTAGTACTTGAACTTGTCTGTGGTCTCACCTCATCTTGATCACAGCCTGATGTCTGATGTTGGTGTTCCGTCAGATTGTTGTATTTTACGTGGAGGAGACTATGGCCAGTTTTTAACAACACTGGAGGGTGTCAGTTGAGTTCCTGATGTCAGGTGCTGCTTTTCTTTTCTCATATTTAACAAATAGGAATTGCGAACATAGGTACTGAGGTTACTGGAGATAATTGAGGCAAAGAAATATGTGTCTTAAACCTTACAGGCAGGGAAACAGACCATTCATTGTAAATAAATGAATAAGATGACTTAGGTAATAAGTGATATAAAAAAACCAATGACTGGTGGAAACCTGTTGGTCAGGAAGGTGACATTTGAATCCAGAATTGAAGGACAAAGAGGCAATCTTGTAAAACATGATTCTGGAAAGGAAAGTAGTAATTGAAAAGGCTCTGGCATGGGAATAAGCTTGGCTTGTTCAAGGAATTAAAGAGCGCCCCCTGTGTCTATCTTTGGTGATCCAGGGTGTCCATACAGATGAGAGTGGGGAGGAAGGTCTGGGCTGGCTGGTGCAGAGCCTTGCAGACCACAGAAAGGACTTTAGATTTTATTTTGAAGCAGCTATGGGAAAATCTCAGTCAGAGAAATAATGTAATTTTCATTACATTTTTAGAAAATACTTTAGCTGCTTTGGAGAGGATGCTTGTTGGTAGGTAAGTGTAGACATAGGAAGAACTGTTAGGAAGTTTTTTAAGAACGAGAGACAGGACAAAGGTGATGGCAAGGGAGGAGAAAGGGCTAAGGATGTCAACATTAATTAGGCTGACATTCAGGAATTTCCTCTGTTCCAGTAGTGTCCCTCTGCTGTCACCTGTGCCTGGTTTCTTCTATATAGACTTTCTGGTTGTTCTCTCCAGAGTATAAACTGATGACCTCTCATTAAAATGAAGGGGGACCAATTGTCAGGACTGTGCAGATCAGAGGTGGGAATCTGGAGGCTCATGAGAGAAAAACCCAACTTCCAATTTGTTTAACTCTTTTATTTGGGTTTTGCGGTATGCAGCCAGGGGATGGCTGTGATGTTTTACTAACTCTTAATTTGCTTACCAAAGCCATCCCAGTTTTAATGGGCCTTCCCTGTGACAATAGAGAAGTGGCAGGTAGGAGCAATGCTTCATTGTCTGGAAATGCTTCTCAAAAGGTATCTGTCATTTCTAGGTACCAAGTGTCAGGCAGCAGAACAGTGTTCTTCCTTTATCTCATAACCTTAGGGTTGTCTGCTAAGAAGGGTCTGTGCTAGGGCAAAATGACCGTTAAGTCCAAGTTCGTAGCTTCCTAAAACCTTTTCCACCTTACTTTCCTGCTGTACAGAATTATCTTCCTGAAAGTTGCTGAGAGTAGCAACACACACACACACACACACACACACACACACACACACACACACACAGTAACTATATAAGGTGATACAGTAATTACCTTGATCATTGTAATTATTCTAATATATGTAATATATATTTCATATCACCACATTGTAAACTTTAAATATGCAGTTATACTTATCCAAGATTTATGCTCAGTTTTAGCCTCATACAGCTAGCTCTTGTAAATGTAATATTGTGTGTGAATTATTATAGTAAATTAATGTTTTCCTATCCAACAATAATAACTGTACAAACATTAGTTAAAATGTTCAAACACTGTAATAGAAATTGTGTATCTACCCATGGAAAGACTGACCAAGGAGTTAAGTTTTCAGAGGCTTCTCAGAGGGTATATGCAGGTTCTCAACTCCTGGAAAATTTCTATGGGAACTGCCTTTTTTCCCCCCTCAGTTTGCCATAGTGTGCAGTGTCCTGATGTCTTTGCTTCCAGTGCAAAGGCAGGACCACATGCTTTTTGCCAGGTAGATTCCCAGTTGACAGGAACATAAATCAACACCGGGCTCCCTAGTCTATAAAGAAGAGATAATGATGAGTTTCTTTGGCAGAGGGAGAGGAGGAAGATTCACTTTAAAATAGTATAAGACTATAAGTAACTCAAAAGCATGAAATAGTCAATGCGATAATCAAATGGTAAACTTTGAGGTAGAAGAATGAGGAATGGAAATGGGATGGTATACAGTGTATATAAGATATTCACTCATACTCATTTACAGTATTTATTGCATGGAGTCTTACTATGTGCTGGACACCTATATAGGCTGGGCTGATTCTGTGATGAACAAAATAGACACATTTTCTGCCCATATGGAGCTTCTAGTGGAGGAGATAGGCAATAAAATGATTCAGATGATGGAACAGTGATTTAAAAAGCTATAAAGAAAAATAAAAATTTTGTCCACTAGATGGAGGTCATAGCTTTCTTAATTTCTCTCAGCAAGGTAATAAGAGCAGCTGAGTGCATACTACTAAAATTGTGTTTTAGGGTCAGGTGACATGGCTCTCTTTCCTACCTCTCCATCCCAATTTATATTTCCTTTTTTTTTTCCTACTCCTTGACTGAAGGAAGTATGGCTAAGGATCTGTAAGAGATACCAGGATGGGACCTCCCTGGTGGCGCAGTGGTTAGGCATTGCACTGTGGAGTTGTCCACAGCGGCGACACGAGTTTGACGCCCGGCTGGGGAGATTCCCACATGGTGCTGGCAGACCTCTCCTGCCTCACCTGCTGCTTCCCTCAGCAGTGTGTTTCTGTTGATCTGCCTGTTCTGCTCCCCACTCTGTCTGTGGTGAGCCCTCTCGCTGCCCCACACCTCTGGTCTGTACCCCCAGCATGTATGCATAAATAAATAAATCTTTAAAAAAAAGAGATACCATGATGTATTGGTATTAGATCAACTATATTGGATTTATTAAGTCAGGAAAATCTCCCTTCAGTTTCCTGGGAATTTAATTTTCTGTATCTGTTAATACCTGTGTACACGTGAGACACAGACTGTTAGCTCCCTGGGGCAGAACGGCCAGGCCAGGGAGCTTCCCACATGGCACAGCAGACCTCTCTTGTCTTGTCCGCTGCTCCCCGCGAGCAGTGTACTTAAGTAGATCCTCCTCTTCTGCTCTCTACTCTATCTCTGGTGAATCCTCTCACCACCCCACACCTCTGGCCTACAACCCCATTTCTTGTATGCATAAATAAATAAATCTTAAAAAAAAAAAGACTGGGCCTCCCTGGTGGCGCAGCGGTTGAGCGCTGCGCTGTGGAGCTGTCAGCAGCGTGATGCAAGTTCGACATCTAGCCAGGGAGAATCCCACATGGTGCGGCAGACCTCTCCTGCCTCGCCCACTGCTCCCCTCACCAGTGTATTTCTGATCTGCCTGTTCTGCTCCCCGCTCTGTCTCTGGTGAACCCTCTCACCGCCCCACGCCCTAGCTTGTATGTATAAATAAATAAATCTTAAAAAAAAAAAAAAGGCCTACAACCATGTTTCCCAGTCCTTGGCAGAGTATTTAGAAGATCATAACAATCGACCTTTTAATGAATGAATTCCTTTAGTCTAAGTGGCTGCTATTTTCCATGAAGCCTCAGCTAACTTTCTAGGGATTCTGTTCTGGAAATAGGTTGGAAAAGATTTTCTACAAGAAAATCTGGGTGAGTTTGCCCGTCTTGTGTTCTAAGAACTGCTTTCTGTAAAAGAACTTTCAGTGGCTAGAAGGGGTGGTCCATGTGTGTAGATGGTAGTCATAGTATTAGGCATTCTGAGTTCTGGACCACACTTTCTTTTCTGCTTTCTACCTGGATAACACACGCAATAAACGTATTTTTAGTATGCAGTGAAACTTAACCAGTATTAGGTGTCTGCTTTAGTCAGGACTGACCCAGGACTTAACTGTCTTGAACCTTCTTTACGTGAATAGATGGAACAACATATAAACTACTAGAGGATGGGCTATAAGGAGATTCAGGAATCCTGATCTGTCTTCTGATCTCTTGGTCTGAGATCCGTTTTCAGCAGAGAGACCATGTACATGTTTTCTTTGATTTATGTGTAATCTAAATGTACCTGAGATTTGTGTAGATTTGATAGTTATTATAAATGGTATTGTTAACATTTTATTATTTAAAAAACTTATTTCTGTTGTTTTTTTCAAATTTTATTGATTTGATATTCCTGTTTCACAGTTTTTCTATTTTGTGTTCAGATGGTGATGAAGTGAATATGAGAGTGCAGACATTTCCCCAAGCCTTTGTTTTTTAATTCTTTTGTATATTTCCCAGAAGTGGGATTGTTGGAACAGGTGGTAGTTCTATTTTTTGATGTTAATCCATTCTATTTTCCATAGTTACTTAACCAATTTGCAATCCCACTCACACTGTATATAGATTCCAATTCCTCCATATTCTTTCCAGTGCTACCTTTTGGGATTGCTTTGCTTAATACTCCCTGATGATTAGTGATGTTGAGTATCTTTTCATATAAATTCTTTTTGTGTGAGTATCTATTTAGGAATTAGAGAAATGTCTGTTCAAGTTCTTTAATTATTTTTTTCCTAGAGTTCAGCATTCACGGTGCATCATACAAGATGAACTTTAGGGTGAAGGCTAGACTACAGAATGTGAAGTGTGGTGGTTTGCAGGACAGCAGGCTGGGAGGTAAGGTCTTGGCAAACATTCTTTGATATGCCACAGAGTTTGCCTTTCATCCATTACGCAATGGGGAGGCCTGGTGGCTTTTTTGCACAGATTTCCAAAATTTATTTGTGTTTTTACGAATACAAGAGGTAATAAGGATATCAAGAGATGCTGAAACTTATAGAATCAAATGAAAACAATGATGGAATAGTATCTTATCCCTGTTTTTTAAAATGAAGTCCTTTTTTTCCCCTTCACCATCCTTGCATCTCCTTGTCCCTTTCTCTCTCCTCCCTCTTAACCCTGGAGCCCTCAGAATGTTTTTGATGTCCACTAGTTGAAAGAATTTATATTGTCAAATTATCTATTATGTGACTATCCAATATTTGCTTTTATTTTTCTGACTTACATTGCTGCCTGTAATTCAAATTACCTCCATTTTGTTGACAGCGACTGCATTTCAGTCTTTTTTTGTGGCTATATTACCTATGGTATACATATCAATGATTTGTATGTACTACATTTTCTCTACTCATTCATCCATTGAAGGAGATTAAGGCTACTTCAATGTCCTACCTATTGTAAATAATGCTGCTGTGAATCCTGTGGAACATATTTTTTGTTGTTGTTGATGGTTTTGTATTCTGTGGATATATGCCCAAGAGTGGTATTGGTGGGTAGTATGGCATTTACTTTGTTTTATTGGTGTTTCTCTTGGGGGATGAGGACCTGGACTTCCTATTGCATTGTCTTGCTAATGTCACTTAAAAATTTGTCCTTTACTGCAAATTCAGTTTCTCCATCAGCTATAGGATAATTCAGATCATCCGTTTCACTGTGGATTGGTTTTGATAGTTTGTGCTTTTAAGGAAGTTGGTTCAAGTTGCTGAAAATATGAATTGAAATTAGTAATAAAGTTGAAATATTACAAATGTTTCTTAGATTTTTACGTTTGTTTTATTGTCCAGTGAATACATTTTCACTGGTCTAGTTGAGTCTTGGCCCTAGACATGAGGGAATTGTACTACTTCATCAGGATCTCAGTGCTGGGTGTCAAATCCCTAGATTACACAGCTTGTGTTTCCTTTCATTAAACTCATAAGAGGAAAAGCAGTGACAGGAAAAACCTGTTACTTAAACATGAAAAGACATACTCTCTAAGTTAAAAAGTATTTTGACACAGACCCCATAAGGGTCAGCAAATGTTGGCCATTATGTGTGGCAGCTTTGGCAAACCCAAGGTGTACAACCTTATATTGCCCTTTTGGTCATCATAGCATCCATGACCTGTCTCAGATCTGGTATGTCAGAAAGTCAGGGAAGAGTATGCGGAGGGAATCTTTGTATTTATACTTTGATTTTAGTGTACATTTGGATTGAGAACTACTAGCGAAGGCAACATGTCTTTATAGAAAGACAGTTGTTAACCTGTTCCTGGAGATATTATTTTAAAAAAAGCACTAAACAAAATGTCAGATAACACTGGTCAACAGTGAGATCATAACTGACTTAAAAAGGCCCTAATCTGTAGTATCTTGGTGTGCTGAACATGAATATAATCCTGAAAATTTTTTATTAGCTCTCGTTTTGCAGATATTTCATATAATTCATTTTCTATGTTTCACCGTGTAAATGTATTCAGTAGGACTGCAACAACATCCTAAATCAGCCTAGAATGCTGTAATATTGCATCACATTGCATGATACCATCATGCCCACATCATCCAGAGTTGATTGCATTATTTTCTGATGCAATGCAATACTACTGCCAGGCAGCTGCTGAAGTAAGCTGTCGTCAGCGGTGCACTAGATAAAGCCCTGTCGGAAAGGTTGAGCATTGAAAATATTTCAGACTTTGTGCGAGACAGTTTAAGCTACTATTCCATAGAACTGTTATTATTTTATCCATTTAGGCACAACACAGAACAGTAATGCCTTGAAAGTGCCTTATAAGTGCTTAATAGCGTGGACAATTTCTGCTCTATTTTGGGGAAGTGACATTTGCCAACCAGAAGAAAAGTATCACTTCTCAAGTGAAGAAGGCCTATCATCTTTACTTCAGATGCAAGGTGGTGACCAAGAAAAGCCTTGGGCCCCACATCTATGCTGTGCTACATGTTCAACACAGCTTTCACAGTGGTTCAATAGCAAAAGACCATCAACGCCGTTTGTAGTCCCCATGGTGTGGAGAGAGTCAAGCAACCACATAAAAGACTGTGACTTCTGCTTGGTTCCTCCTCTTTCTGGCAGAATAATGAAGCAAAAGAAGTCAAGAATTGTCTACCCAAACATTCCATCTGCATTGAGATGACCAGTTCAACATCTTGCTGCAGGGTGATGCAAAATAAGCATGGAATGCTTTTCGCCTAGTATCTACAAACTTTCTTGGGAATGTTAGGGCAGAAAACTACAAGGAACTAGTAGAAGACATGCTGATGCAGTATCAGAAACTTGGCTGCAATATGTCTCTAAAGATCCACTTCCTTCATTCCCATCTGGATTTCTTCCCTGAATGGTTAGTGATGGACATGACGAACGTTTTCATCAAGATATTGCATCAATAGAACAAAGATACCAGGGAAAATGGTACACTACAATGCTGGCTGACTACTGTTGGACACTCCCCAGAGATGCTTTTGAACAGCTGTACAAGAGACAAGCGAAGAAATCTAAGAAGCAGTCTATGACATGATTTTTTACAGGTATTAACCGTACGCCTATTACTATTGGCATGCATTTTGTGATGTAAATATCCATTTATTGCAGATTATAAAAACTAGAGCTAAAATTAGCATTTGACTATCATATTTGTGTTGAGCACATGCAAATTGATAGGAAATGACTAATTTTATTTCAGTGATATGACTTTTGTAAAAATTTGTTGCCAGTGATTGGCATGCATTTCATGATGTAAACATCAACTTATTGCAAATTACAAAAAAAAAACCAGAGCCAAAATTAGAATTTGATTGTCATATTCATGTTGAGCACATGCAAATTGATAGGAAATGACTAATTTTATTTCAGTGATATGACTTTTGTAAAAATTTGTTGACCAGTGTAATTTGGAATCTGGTATACACTTACAGTATCAAGGTAGGATAAAAGTTAATTAATTTAGCTTAGTTTCGATTTTCTTGTTTTCATGTGGTTAATAAAGAAACAATTATTTGGTTTTAAAGGCAGTTATTTTTTCTACCATGAAATTTCTTCAAATAGTAAAAATGTAGTTTACTTACTTTTTAACAGCAATACAGCTTGGAAAAAAAAATACAAAGCATATTGACATAAGCATTCCACCTAATATGCTGTGGGTCTCATCTAATCCTCTATGAAGTTACAATTAAAGTGAGGCAACACTGCTTAGCTGGATGAGCTCAGCTGTAAAAGGACACATTCTCCCTTTGATGGGAGGTTAGGGGGTTTTCAAAGGAATAAAAGACCCAAATGCAATCAGATTATTAATATGGATTTAATAGCATTAGCTGCTTCTCTGCTTTTCTATCATGTAATAATATTTTAAATATTTATATTTCTGTATTTTACATCAATGGTCATTGTTGTACAATGTTTGCAGGCCCTGTAAAATTCCCATCACCAAATATTTTCAAGATCCTAACATATACAAGCAAATTCATATGTTCCTTTTAAATGTAAGCAACTTAAGGCAAATACATGGGAATTTGACCAATATTTCTATGCAGTAAGAGTCTGCAAATTATGTCTGTGGGCACCACCTATTTTTGAAAAAAATTTATTGGGACACTGCTATGCCCATTCATTTATGTCAACACTTAGGACTATCACACTGGCAGATTTGAAAGTTGAGTCACACTATAGGTCCACAAATTCATGAACAATTACTATCTGGTCTTTTACTGAAATGTTATCCACTATTGCTATGAAGACTGAAACCTTACTTTTTGGTGAAAAACTATAGATTAACTCACCAGAAATAAAAAGTTCAGTAAAATATATTTGCAGCTTGAAAACAACTCCTAATAGCTTTCAGAAATACTAATCACTTATCAAAGACTTTTGATAATTAGGATGAACTCTACATATATTCACAGTAGAGCATTATTTTATTGATCAATGTGTCAAAACCATTTTGTATTCTGTTGTGGGGAAAATTGGCAAACTCTCAAGTATGACTGAGGGGAAAGAGGTATCTGGGGTAAATAGTGCCAAAGGGATCAATTTTATGGTGAAGGATAGAATTGGGTTCTTAATAGTAAGTTTAGGGCTGTATATATGTATGTTAATATTTTAATGATACATACCTCAAACTTAAACAATGTTGTAATTCAATGTTTACTTCACTAAAAAAAGACAGCCTAAGCTTTAGGATTATAAATGATCTAATTTAGCTCAGGTTTCTAAAACATTATCATCACTGAAGGTCCATCTCTGTGAATGAAATGTTACTACAAATTCGTAATTGTCAATATTACTGTGTTTAGTGCAGTGTGAATTATCTCAAGTTCTAATGTCCCTTCCAAGTTATAATATGGGTGAGTAAGCAGGGAAAATTTCCACTTGTTTATGATCCAACTGCTCGTCACACTAATGGTTTCTTCTAGATTCCTAATTCCTAATTCTGTGCAGACTCTAGATTTCTATAGCAGGTGATTTACTTTAGCTTGAAATCCACCAGAGAGGTTGTCATTCCTGGTACCCAGAAATTACATCATTTATCACAGGCTATCAGTCTTGATGCCATGGAAAACTACATTGACTTTCTTAAGAATCAGTGTTGTATCTGACTTTGAAACCCACTTGGCCAGACTGATGACCCAACTATGCCCCAAGATAATAGGTAAGACTTTGCTCAATATTCGTTTTCTACCAGTGGTCATGTGGAAGATGATGAGAACTAGCTCATGATCCTGGGTTATGTTGCTACAGAGATAAAATGCATCCTCTTTATATAATAATTTTTTAGGAGAATGGGCATGATTTCAATTATAGTACTGAATACCTTTGCAAATTTTAAGTATTATAAAGATATAAAACCTAATTCATATCAAGTGTAGTAGTTTTTCCAAAATTATAAAAGTGTGTGATTATACCTTGGTTAAGAATGACCAGGAAAGCTATTCTATAGGTCTTCACCTTCGCAAACATATCTTCTTTGGTTTTTCCATCTTCTTTTGGAGATTCTACATGTCATTTAGAGTTTTTTGATCTCATTATTGAATCTTTCCTTTAATAGTCGGGCCTGTTCCTAAAGGATAAATGGAGATTGAGTAAAGTATGGTCTGAAGTAGGTCTCTATCTTCTATCTAGTTCCCACATTCACAGTATTTTAAAGTAATTTCTTTTGGAAATTTTCCCTACCTTTGCTTTTTATTATTTTTCTCATGGACAACCTAGTGCTATGATGACTTTCTGTGATTCTCTTTGGCTAAGAAAGATTTTCAACTTAAACATCTTGGTATATTGATAAACCTAAATTACCAGTCTTGATCTCTTCTCCCATTGCTTCTGTATAATTGCTGTGGGCAATCTTCATCAGATATTTGGTATTAAATATTATCTATGCAGTATAGACTCTTTTCCACACAGACATACAACATAGAAATAAAGAATTCTCAAAATCTGATGAAGTATCTGAATCTTAGATTATAACATTTGATTTAAGTCTCCATAATTTGGTGGCAGGAATAACAACATTAGGAAAGTAAATCAGAGTCCTAGATTTACCAATCTGGGTTGCTGCATGTAATTCCGAATGCAACACAAACTGGGAGCAAGTCATAGAAAATAGCTAGGAGTGGCAGACTGTCAAACAGAGGTGACAGTTAAGGAGTTCTTCTGGTCATAATGGTTCTCTTAGAGGTAAAATAATGCCAAATGTGATGGGAAAAAAATACCATTGTGGATTGCACTAAGTGGGAAATTCAGTTCAAATATCTTACCAATAAATAACTATAAAATTTATTCTTTTCTGAACCTATTTCTTTTCCTAATAGAGGAAGCAGTTCTTGCTTTATATAGTATTAAGCAAGAGATAAGATACATTTTATAATGCCTATCAGCTTCCAATGATTGAAGGATATACTGATAACAGCTGATATAAAAGCTAGCAGTGACTAAAGAATATACTGATAAAGGACTGGGTTGATAAAACTGCAAAAAGGTCGTAAGAACCAGACACAGGCAAGAGCAGACAGGCTGGGTTGGATACTGAAAAGTACAAGCAGGCAAGCAAGGCCCTGCTTCTTGTCCTCACCGCCATGCTAAGACCTGATAGGGAAGACTAGAGAGAAGACAGAACAGAGACCTGAAGGTGATGCAATTATATACCTCAAGTTTAAGGGCAAGAGTCCTCTTGCGTTCTTCCAGCAGCTGGGCCCTGTCCCTCTCCATCTTCTCAGTCAATTGTCTCACATGTTCCTGATAACTCGTTTTTTTCTGTTCCATTATTTGTTGATTCCTTATTTGCTTTTCCTCTAATATTTTTACTGCAGCCTGAGCAGCTTCTGCTTTCACACATTCCACTGTCAGGAGGAAAAGGAAAAAAAAAAATGTATGTGGGTAACCATGTTGTCTCTTTGTTCCTTGCACATTGACCTTCATTGTTGCTGCTGACTGCACATGCCCATCAGAAATGACCTCAACAGTAAAAGGCATCTTTGCTGCTCTTGCTCTAGCTGAGGATCCCAGATTCACTGAGCCAATTTAGTTAAACTGTATGAGATTTTGAGGTTCTCTAGTCTCTTGACAAGCTTCTCACCTTCAATATCATATTCCTTTTCCGTGAGAATCTGGTCTGTCTGTAGAATGGTATCAGTCACAGACTCCTTGGATATCAAGTATGTCTGAAGAATCTCTTTAGCCTTAGGACCCAGAGAACAAGCAGTCAGTGATAGGAAACGTCTGCAAGCTCTTGTTCCTGCTTGACTGTCCACCGTCTTTTCCTCAGGACTTTGTCCTCCAGGGCCTGTGTACATGGTGGTCAGGTGTCCTGTAGCAGGGGTGTGGGTGCGTGTTCCAGGCTGGCCAGTCTGCTAACCCTACTAAGCAGAATTACGCGCACACGCGCGCGCACACGCACACACAGAGGAAATATAAGATTATTTTCTTATTGACTGAGGGATCTAATTTTGGAGCCCTAGTGCTATGGTCCCATATATGGTGAGGGTGGTTTAGAATGAAGCTGTCATGCATATGGCACATCAGAGCATAGGAGATGGGGGAGGAAGGGAGGGAGGAATGTGTGGGTTTGAGAGGGAATAACAGCAGAGAGGCAGATGATAACAATTATTTGAATTCTTGGATTTGCTACTTAAGAACAGTTTGAAATCTAAACTGGTAAATTACCATGATTTTTAAAATGACTATCTTTGGGTAGCTGTCCTCTGTAATTTTCTAATTTAATTTTTTATTTTTGCATAGAAGAACAGCAGTGTGGGGGGATGAGAGGATTCACCAGAGACGGAGTGGGAACCAGAACAGGCAGATTCACTGAAATACATTGCTAAGTGGGGCAGCAAGCATGACAGGAGAAGCCTGCTCTGCCATATGTGGGTTAGCTCCCTGGCCAGGGAACAAACTCAGGGAGTAGTGGTGATATCGCTGAGACTTAACACCTAGGCCACCAGCAAGGCCCTTCTCTGTAATATTTGACTCCAGCTGTGATAGTGGATTGCAACAATAGCTCAGTGATAAATCGGATAAACCAACTTATATCTCAATTGTAATTGAGTGTACACTCTTGGATGAGTATAGGATGTATGTCATAAAGTCTCAACAGGCCCCCTGTGCATGTTGATTGAAAGTGTGAATGCTGTCAGCCCTGAATTGCACATCTGTGTACAATTGCACTTGGTTATATTGGTGTTACAAGGGTGCATGTCAGCACCTTCCCAGAATCAACAGTTGAATCTTGATTACCTGCATCCCTTTCCAGGGTTGCTGAAAGTACTTTTTCTTCAGGCCTTGTGTTTTCAGGATGTAGAGACGATAGCCCCCTGGTTTAGAATATATCCCCTGTTTTACATCTTCTTCAAGAGGAGTGAAAATATCCTTAAGTAAGTTTGAGCAATGATCTGATGATACTTTCAAATTCTGTTTATAAAAGTCTTCCTGCTTTTTTCCTAGTTGGGTCTTTAATGTAAAAAATAATATATGAAAATAATAAGGAAAAGGTGATACATTGACCTCGCAAGTCCCTTTATCCTTGAAAATGATATCTGTTAATGTTACATCACTCCATTAGATATGAACTTCTGTTTTTTAAATTAGACCAATGATTGCATATGGAGTAAGGGTGGATCAACATAAGGCTGCTGAAAAGAACTGAACTATAATTTACCTTGCTTTTGTCTAGAATATCAAATCAGTCTCCTAACATAGGGATGCAATTGGATTAGAAGCCCTGATTGTTACATATGTGTGTTAAATTATGAGGAAGTGTTTAATTTATTCATGAAAAAATTTGAAGTGTTTGAGTACATTTCATTTCCTAATAGTACTTTGCTTTCTAAGACCTGAAACCATATAAACTTGAGAAAAAAATTACCACTAGTTCCTTTTGAAATAAACGGTCTACATCTTTGAAGGAACTCCTCATGAAGACTTTAGTAGCCTCTCTGGCAAAGGCCCTGTGCAGGTACAGCAGCTCCGGTAGGGTTTCAGCAGGCAATTGAACATTCTGTTTCATCAGTTGGTCATAGCGGGCAATGGCCTTTTGCACTGCCGCTGAGTTCTCGATCTGGGCCAAGGCCAGGACTGCATTCTCCATGCAGGGCAGATCCCCACTGCTGATGGCATCGACATAGGTCACCACCAGACTCGCTAGACCTACAAACAGAGAACAAATGATGATGCTTGTTGTAGATGGCTTGAGGAAATGTTCTGGTATCAGTGTTTCTGATTGTGTGTACCAGCCATTTGCCTCCCAGCATCATGTCCTCAGCATCACCTGGGAGTTTGCTGCTACAAATGCAGCCTCTGCCTCTGATCAACTGGATCAGACTCTCCTCTCTGGCAAGACCCCGGGTGACATGTATGCATATCAGAAGTGTTGGTTTGGTTTTTTCGGTCCTTCTGTCTTTTCTCACCCAAGAAATGTGACTAACAAATTTTATTAGGCAGATGCTATTACCTTGTGGATTTAGTCTTACAATGTGAATAAAGACTGGAAGAGGACTCACGAGTTCCATTGACCTGGATGCCTCCTGGAAGTGTTTTAGTTTTGGAATTGCTGAAGATGTAGGCACAGAAGACTGCAGTTTGTTGCACGAATTCGGACTCCAGTTCATCATCATGCAGAGTCTCCAACTGCTTTAGTTTGTTCCGGTGAGTGGGCTGATCAAAGATGAAACATTTCTTCTTTGGAAAGAATTTCTGGATACAGAGTCGGGGCAGATTAAAATTTCTCTCTTTTTCACTAGAACCTGGAGAAAGACAGAAAAGGGATTTGACTATATAGGAACTTACAAAATTTTACTGTAAAGGCTCACACAGTAAATATTTCAGTTTTTGCATGTCCTCAATTACAACAGGAAGTAGCCATTGACAATATAAGTACGCCCTACTTCTCGTAAGTTCTCTTTAAGTCACTTCACTTTTACCAAACCAAATTTATTTCACTTTTCACTAATCAAAAGTGATCTAAAGAGGATTTTTGTGACTATCACACGAGGCAGATAGTGAAACTAGCACTCAGTGTTGGTCCTTTAGAGAACTGTCACAGAGGCAGAGCACCCCCGCCAAGCAGCCTGAGGACACCTCCCATGTCCTGTCCCTGGAGCTAGCTCAGCATCTCAGCATCAACCTGTCAAACTTTAAACTGTGTCTGTGCAGGTGTGTACATTCATCTTGATCATTTGTGTATTCCTTATCTAGATGTGTCCTAAGGTAGCAGCAGAGCCTAAGGTGAAAGAATACTTGAGGCTAAGCAGTCACACACACTGTGCTTTTTCCCCTTTTCTGCACTCGCCACATTAGCCACAACAGAAGATGAGTCTTGATTTGGGATATTGAGGTTTGTAGACACAGAAGGAGGTGTGGATATTAATTACTTACCTTTTCTAAGGAATTCAAGTAACAATGTGTCATCTTTGGGTGACCATCTTCCTCTCAGTCCTACAGGCCAAGCTCCTGTATCTCCCAAACCCAACCTCAGAATACTTAACCTAAAACACCCTGTAAAAGGGTGGTCCCCAGGAAAAGGGCATGTTCCAGGTTCCCTCTCCCACCCAAGGGAGGGTGGAGCTGAGCAGGAGAGTTAAGAAGGTGGAGAAGAGAGAGGTGAGAGAAAGAGGAGAGAGGAGAAAGGAGGAAGCAGGATGAAGAGCCAGAAGAGGCCCAAGGAGCAGAGAGACATGTAAAGAAGCTGCACTGACCTGGACTGATTGAAACAGATGTGTGTGAGAGACCTGTGGGGAGGTTGACTATGGCAACGTTGATCTTGGTTTTGATTTTGCTCTTTAACTCCTAGGATTGTCTGGCTGTTTCTGACCCTTTTGTATGGGTCCCTGCCAAAAAGTGTTTTAGACTTGTGGCAGGCTTTCGGGCCCTGCTTTGGGCCAATCCCATTTGGGCGGACTTTTACCCACGAGGTGAGGGGTAACTTTGGGTGCTTGATTTAGAAACTATATTCTTTTTCTCTTTTGTATTGTACACTGATTGTATTAAAGTCTGTTTCCACCAAAGGGCATATATGTTCTGTGTTGATGCGGCGGATAGCAGAACCTATTTCGAGCGGGCACGTTTGGGGGTTCTGGGGTGCCTATCTCCCTGCACTGAAACAACCCCATCACCTCTCAGTCTTCCAGGGCACTCAATGTCTTCTCGGTTCTGATAAGTGAAACAATACTTATCCCTGCTTTTTATGGGTGGCGTATTTATTGCATTCCTGCTTTTATGCTAGGTGGTAGTATTTTAAATTTCATGTGTTATTTGGTATGATTTTGTGGGTTATTTTTTGGATCTGGGGATACTCAAAGTTTTTTCCATATAAATTTATGGCACTTGTCTCTGTGTGTTATGCCATTTTGACTTAGGAAAGTTTTCATAGAAACATTTGCTTTTGGCTAAATGTGTATGTTAATGAATGGACAAAGCTTTATTCCAATAAAGACTTATTTAGAAAGACAGTGGGCAGGCTGGCTCAGTATCATTTGTCCATGACCACAGAATGCAAGTCACTGGACTTGTGCAGTGTTCATGCTTGAATCTAATTTTACTCACACATGTCCATTCTATGTCATTCTCTTTGGCTAATGATATCATGAAACCTGAGTAGGGAAATAAGTTAATTTGACCACTGCACAGGAAGAGGTGAAAGAAAAAAAAACTTGTTTTTAGAATGGGGTGGACATAATTTAAAATTGATTTTATTAATTCAGATATTAAATAATGATTTCTTAGTAATAATATCCAAGTGAGAAGATTGACAACTATAAAAAAAGTATTATTAGTAAGATAAAAATAATAGTTTCTCGTGTCTTATCCTTCATATAAATCCGCCAATTGTAAGTTCCCTTTACCTTGCTTCAGCTTAAGTGAATTCTCCAGGTACTCATCTGGTGTGATGGGTTGTCCATCTGCTACCAAGTCCAGGGAGAAATCTCTCAGGGTCCACACAAAGTCTGGAAAAAAGCTCACAATGTCAGCTGAATCCTCAACCTCATTGGTATCAGGTGAGGATTTCGCCCTGATTCGATCTGTCAGTTCTGTCACATAGCTGAGCTGCAAACTAAGGGAAACTGGCAAACAAGAACAGTCCCCACATCCCATATTAGCACCACAGATTGGAGAACTTTCCTTTTCCCTTTCTTCTTAACCCAAGTGTGATTCTCAGTAGGTACGTAGACTCATTCCCCCTGTCCTCAAAGTGTTTTTTGATTTCTCTTTTGTGCTTGATTCGCCAGGGTTCTCATTTATGAAGCTGCTTTTTATTTTTAGTACAGGCCTCCCCTCTGACTTTGATGTGTTAGGGATACTGTGTAAAGGATACTGCAGTTGGTCCATGGCCTGCTGGTTGATGGTGCCCATGCTGTTGTACACAAAGGTGCTGCTCAGGAGGATTGCCAGGGCGAAGATCCAGGAGTCGTTCTGGTTGTCACCCTGGGAATGAGAGCACATTGGGGCAGGATTTGGTTTCATTCTCAGGGCACTTTGCAAATCAGCAATGGCAAAAGTATCCTCATTCCAGTGGAGGTGCTTTTTTTTCCCCCCCCAAACATTAAAGACCATGTTGAAACAGAAATACTTGTGAGGAGAACGTGTATATTAAATAGTTTTCTGCTAAATATTTTTTGGTTTATACTGATTCCTACTAGGTCATATTATGGTCTTTGGAAGATAACTGTAAAAGAAGTTGTCAAAGTTGATGATCATTTTAAGACCTTAAACATAACTACAATGAGAATTTTCTCTTTTTATAGTAAAACTGATGTATATAAGATAAATAATATTTACAGTTGTCTATTGAGCTTATTACTAAATATTTAAAACATGCTATGAGGCAATATATATATTATATTCCATTTTACAAATCAGAAACTGAAGTAAACAGAAGTCAACTAATTTGATCAGGACTTGGAACCTAAATCCTTAACTACATGGCTTATTAGGTTAAGACTTTTGAAATTACTTTTATTTGTACTATCTTTATCTATTTGTGTTCCTTGGTAACAGCCTGTTGTTAGTATTTAGCACACAATACTGACCTCTGTGCTCTTCTTTCCCTTGGTTTTGTGGCATGTGAACAGAGATGAAAACATACATTGTGGTTAAGTGCAAGATCTTATTTAAGGGAAAATGAAATAGTGTAGAGAATATTCAGAGATGAGGGGATTGTCCCAAAATTGAGTCCTAAATCCTTACCTTCTCTGTGTCTCCCAAACCTTCAGTGTCAAGAAGAACTAGGGTGTGGTTTGGCTTCTTGGGGTGGGGCAAACACCACATCCAGATTCCTTTGGTGTGAGATTGTATTGTGGAGCCCAGGGAGAAGCCTGGGGAGAGGATTGAGATAAAAAGGGATTGGAGGTTTAAATAACAGATAGATCTAGAAGTAGAGAAAATAATCAGCATTATCAAGGTTAGGTGAGAACTGATATAGCAATCAGTTTTAATCTTACTTGCAATGAAAGAGGTAGGGAAATTAGAATATTTAATACTTGAAAATATTTAACATGTTTTCAATTTAAAAACAACCAATTAGAAATAAAAGGAAATTGCTCTGACATAATAAAGGCTATGTAAGAAAAACCAAAGCCAACATCACTTTCAATAATAAAAGAGAAAGATTTCAAGCCATAAAATTTTACCAAAAATGTATCAGAATCCTACATAAGAAAAAACTAAACCCCACCCCCAGGAGAAAGCATAGGGGCAAAGCTTCATTATATTGATAATGGCATTAATTTTTTTTAATGACACCGAAAAGCATAAGCAACAACATAAAAGGTAAACAGTTGAACGACATGAAATTGAAAACTTTTAAGAATCAAAAAACACTAACAACAAAGTGAAAAATGTAACCCATAAAAGGGAGAAACTACTTTCTGGTCATGAATCTGCTAAGGGATTTATATCCAATGTATATAAAGATGTCTTAAACATAAAATAAGAAACAAAAAGCAACCCCCTAAAGAAAGGAGCAAATGACTTGAATATACATTTCTGGAAAGAAAACATACCCAGGACCGACAAATAAATGAGAATTGCTTGCCGTCACTAGTCATTGGAGAAACACAAAACAAAACCACAATGAGATACTACTTCCTACCCTTCAGTGGCCAATATGAATATGGCCAATATAAAAAAAAGATTAACAAGTATTGGCAAAAATGTGCAGAAATTAGAACCCTTATTCATTTCTGATGGGGATGTAAAATGGAACAATTGCTGTAGAACATGATAATGGTGTTTTGTTTTTTTTTTTTAATATATATTTTTATTGTTATTTATGTCTTTTACATTTTGCATTCCCCTTGGGTAGCCCACCACCAATTCACC
>PVIJ01014158.1:0-42033 GCA_004024925.1 Scalopus aquaticus | reverse complement strand
ATGCTGGCTCCTTAGCTGCACTCCAACTGAATGCCTCTTTAATTCAACTCTTTTGACCCATCCAAGATAGCTTTCCCCTCCACTGTCCTCTCCAGTCCTGTCTGCAACTGTGACTGTGTTGTTCTCCTGCCCAGGATCCCTCCATTACCTTCAGGATAAAATCCAAATTCTTTACTCAGTGTGGCACTGCAGTCGCCACCCCTGTGCCATGCCCCAGTCTGTATCCTCGCCCCACCCTGCATGTGCCAGACACACAGCCTCTGTCGTAGTATGTCTTTTCATGATCCTGCACCTCTGAACCAGCTTTCAAATTCCCCTTTTCTTTTTTCTTTTTTTTTAATACAAGCTGGGGTACAGGCCAGAGGCATGGGGTGGCGAGAGGGTTCACCAGAGACAGAGTGGGGAGCAGAACGGGCAGATCAGAAATACACTGCTGAGGGGAGCAGCGGGCAAGGCAGGAGAGGTCTGCCGCACCATGTGGGACTCTCCCCGGCTGGGCGTTGTCAAACTCACACAGCGCTGCCCTGCCGACAGCTCCACAATGCAGTGCACAACCGCTGCGCCACCAGGGAGGCCCTCAGATTCCCCTTTTCACCCCTAGTCAAACTCCTGCTCATTCTCCAAAGCCCGGCTTGCATGCACCTTTCTATATAGGTTCCTAGTCTCTCTCACATTTCTCACTTACAACTCTCTGCCTACAACTGCCTATTCACCTCGCCACTGCCACAAAGCAGAGCTTATTTATGAAGATGGTGGTCCCCATGGGGGTCCACGAGCTTCTCAAAACTGTTCTATCTTTGTAGCTACAGGGTCTGGATAGGCACATGGACACTGGACAAATGATTCGAGAACATCTCTCTAAGGCAAGTTCCAGGTGAAACAGAGTCTCAGCCCTTCTGAACTCTACTTCCTCCCTCGCATCCTGGCCCTCTCCACAGCCCCATGGTTATCAAAGATCTCTGATCTACCCCAGCACCGACCTGAGGCCCTGACTACTGGCAGCTACTTCTCCCTGCCCACACAAACAGAGGCCAGCTCCCGGAGGACAAAGCAGTCAGTTCTAAGACTCCTAGCGCTATCTTTCTGTGGACGGGCAGTGGACATGGCCATTCACAACTGTGTTCCACCCCTCAAAGCTATTGCTCTGGGTAGACCCTGCTCCCCCTCAGTCATCCTCTGGGCCCAGGACTGCACTGCAAGATTGACGGACTTGTGATCTGTCACTCACCCCGGATGCCGGATTGGCTGTCCAGCCTAGCTCTGCTGTTGCCGTCCTGGTGTCCATTAAAGTTTCTGCAAATCAAAAAGAGAAAAAACGTTAAGTCAGAAGGACTGCTGGACAGCAGCCTCATACTTATGAAGTTCCAGGGGAACCTTGGTCACCTTTGCACTTGGTCCCTGGGAAACCAAGGCTCAGATGGGAGAGGTGTGCCCGGATGATGCGGCTCTGGGCAGAGTGGGACACCAACCGCAGGTCTCCTGAAGCTCAGCTGCTGTTCTCTTGGCAGCTGCCTGTGTGGGTGACATCGTTCCCCCACCTACTACTTGATTCCTGAGACATGGCTTCTTCCCACATCACTTGACCTAGAGGCTCTCCGGGGCCAATCCTTCCTTGAATCTCCCTGGACCACCTCATTCTGTCCTCTTTCTCCCCAATGGACTGCTTCTCCACCTCCAACCTCGTCAGTCTGCCTTCCTCTTCCTCCCAACACTCCCCCCTGGCTCCCCTCAGGCATCCCTGGTGACACTGAGGTAATTGCCCATCAACTGCTCTGACCCAAAACACTCTCCCCAGACATGGCTCTTTCACGTCCCCTTGGCCCTGTGCCACCCCCTTCCCCAAGACAGCTAGGCGTCCTGGCAAACGCCCCTCAGCCTCAGGAGCCCGCCTCCTGGTGACCAACCCTGCTGGCCAGTAGGAGAAAGGCAGACTCCTCAACTGTCAAGCTCCAGGAGCCTTCAGGGAGACACCAGCACACATGCCAAGGTCAGCAGGCGCCAGGCAGTGGTCACAGGGTGGGTATTAGCTCTCACATTTTCCTGGCAGATCACCGCAGAGTGTCCTGAGGAAAGGGGCACCTTTTCCATTTTCCCTTTTTCCCTTCAGTCGGCTAGGGACCCCCATCAGCCCCACCTCGCGATGGAGATTGCCCTCAAAGGCTGCTCATGAACTCCTTATCAGCAAACTGAAAACTGTTGCTGTTTTTTAACAGCTTCATTGAGGTAGAAATGACATACAATAAACTGCACATAATTAAGGCGTACAATTTGATAAGTGTTGACATATATTTATACCCGTGAAACCATCACCACAATCAGAATAATGAACATATCCATCAGTCCCAGGAGCTTCCTGGTCCCTTTAGAACCCCTCCTTCCCTCCTGCCCCTGCCCCATCCTGGAATTCTCCCCAGGCATGACTGATATGTTGCTGTTACTACAGATTAACTGGCATTTTCTGGAACTTTCTATCAATGGAATTTTAGGGAATATACTGTTTTTGATCTGGTTTATTCCACTTAGCATAATGGTGCTGAGTCAACAAGCTGTAGAGACCTCCTCACCTCTGAGCATTTCAGTCTGGACCTGCGGGGGGTGTGTCTGCCCCTTCCCCGGCCTTGTCCAGGTTGTGGACATGACGTAAGCAGGCAGAAGAGCTCCAGTTCCTCCACATCTTCACTGACACTGAGCATGGTCAGTCCTTCTAATTTTGGCCATTTTAATAGGTGTGTAGGGATATCTCCTTGTTGTTTTAAATTTTTTTTAAGATTTATTTATGTATGCATACAAGAACTGGCATGTAGGCTAGAGGCATGGGGTGGTGAGAGGATTCACCAGAGACAGAGTGGGGAGCAGAACAGGCAGACCTACTGAAGTACACTGCTGAGGGGAGCAGCGGGCAAGGCAGGCAAGATCTGCTGCACCATGTGGGAATCTCCCTGGCCGGGGATCGAATTCATGCTGCAGTGACGGTGAATAGTTTCATAGGCTGAGACTCAACCCGTTGCCCCACCAGGGAGGCTCTAAATTTTATTTCTTAACAATGAAAGATGTTAAACATCTTTTTCCTGTGCTTATTTATCATCTATTTACCTTATTGGTGAAACATCTTTTCAAAGAGTTTTCCATTTTTTAAATAGGTTCTTTGTTTTCTTATTATTGAATCTGGAAATTTCTTTTTTTTTTATTTATATATATAAGTTGGGGTACAGGCTAGAGGCGTGGGGCGGCGAGAGGGTTCACCAGAGACAGAGCGGGGAGCAGAACAGGCAGATCAGAAATACACTGCTGGGGGGAGCAGCGGGCAAGGCAGGAGAGGTCTGCCACGCCATGTGGGATTCTCCCCGGCCGGGCGTCGAACTCGCGTTGCTGCTGCCGACAGCTCCACAGCGCAGCGCTCAACCGCTGCACCACCGGGGAGGCCCCGAATCTGGAAATTTCTTTATATATTCTGGACACAAATCCTTTTTCAGATATATGCTTTGCAAATATTTTCTTCCACACGTAGGCTTATCTTTTCATTCCTTAACAGTGTCTTTCAAAAAACTAATGTTTTACCTTTTGATGATGTTCAATTTATCAATGTTTTCTCTTATGATTTGGTGTCCTAGCTGGGAAATCTTTGCCTAACCCAAGGTCACAAAGATTTTTTTTCTTCTTAAGTCTAGGATCTATTTCAAGTTAATTTTCTGCATGAGGTAGGAGGTATGGATCAAATATGCAATTGTTCTTTTCATGTGGATATCCAGTGTTCCAGAGACCCCATTTGAATTCAGAGTGATGCTGGACAGGCCAGCAGAGGTGTCTTTTCCACCTGGGCTTCCCAGGGCCTGTGCCACAGCTCCAGGCGCTGCACCTTCTTACCGAACAGGTGTTCAACAACAGGATGGGGGCAAACAGGATGTCCTGTTTTGTCTCTTTTTCCTTCCCATTTCCCTTTCTCCTAAACACCCCTTACCCTGTGTGAAGAGCCATTCTGTGCTCACTGCTTAAGGCAGGAGATGGGAGACACAAATGCAGAATGCGGAGTTGTGAATTCTTGAGTCCCTGCGAAAATAGGACTCCTGGCAAAACCAAAGGTTTGGGAAGCCAGCCACCCTACGAGCAGGACTGGGAGAAAGAAAACAGAAGTGGTAGACACACAGGGGAGTGTTGAGAAAAGAGCTTCCCTTGCTTTTGTTTCCCAGAGCTACATCCCAGAGAAGGGATGGTGGAAATAGAAGTGCCAGGCGTCTTGGACATGGAGCATCCCGGCATGGTGACACAGCAGCAACTGACAGTCCCCTCCCTAAGGCTGATGTGGTGCTGACAGAGCAGAAGGGGCCTCACGGCCCAAATGGGTCTAATGAAGGAAACCCAGGCAGCCAGTGGTGACCGATAATAGACTATAAAAAAGGTCAAATGGGCTCAGAATACGTCAGTGGGTGCCGGTTGCTATCAGGGTGAGAGAATCACCTTCCTCCACAATGTGACACTCCAAATCTGCCTATAACCTAGATGACACTTAGGCCACCCCAGTGGAATGGGTCTCCCACTGCAAACTGAGGGCAGTTCAAGTAATCAGGCAAGCTAGAGCTTCTGGCCCCTTTGTGTTTGCTTTTGAATTGGGAGTCAAACCCATGCATATCTGAAGGCATGCAAGCCCTGGAACAGACTTCTCGAGTTTATTTTTCCCTTTGATTCTTTCGACAGCTGGGGAGGATGAGCCCTGCATGGAGCACCCCTCCCGCTCCCCCTCATCTCCACTTCACAGCACTAATAATGATCATAATGACACACCAAATTTACATAATACACTTCTCAGAAGACATTCCATGACGCTCTGTAAAAATTCATCTCCATGATTAAAATACCTTCGCCAGGTGGGTCTGAAGCAGGAGTCACTGAACCCACCGGGCAGAACTGGGGACCCGACAAAGAGAGGTGCAGCGCTTTCTGTAGGCTGGCACAGCCTCCCACACTGATACTCACAGCTCCAAATCTCAGCACACTGCCCATCAGGGAGACCTGGGCTTTCAGGGGCTCTCCTGTAGCTCTAGGGAGGAGGGTGAGGGTCCTTGTTCATAAGGAAAGAAGCATCCTACACTCAGACTTCAGGGTCATGTCAAAGTAGAGGTGAACAGGCAAAGGGCATGGGAAGTGAGGAAAACAATCCAGAATCAAAGTAAGAATCAAGCTTCACCCCTAAACTTTCCAAGCACTGTCTTGTTCTGCTAACCCCATAAATGCAAATAAGACTCCATCATGTTCAGAATCACCTGCTACAGGGTTGTAATCGAACATTTTCTACATCACGTTTTCCATCCACCCTATCGGACAGAAGTTGCAGCAATAGGCATCCATTTCTCGACTTCCTGCCCACTGTGGAGACAGAAGACCACAAACCATAAACCATCCACCCATCCACTCGATATGATAAAGGGCAGTTTCTTTTCTGGCACAGAGAGCTCCTGATTATGGCATTATACTCTGGTGGGGGCTGAATAAAAGTGATTTGAGGAGGTTTACATCTCCCTGGAGAGGAAGAGTGCACTCATTTGCATTTATAAAGCATATTGAGAGTTCTGGCAGAAAGTTATGGTGGAAGCACAATTAAATATTTACCATCACTTCTGCTCTCAAACAGTGGCATGGGGACCAACCAGCTGGAGGTGCATGTGGTGCTGTCAGATTCAGAGATGCCTGTGGGGGACACGATTGTGGGCGCCACACTCGCCACCTGGCCTCTGCCCTCTGGGAGCTCCGCTCATTGTTCACCCACTCACTGCCCACAGGAGGAAGTTGGGACAGGCGCACACCACACGGACTAGAGGGGCCAGAGTGTCCACCAGGTCCAGGTCCCTGGTGCTTCCATCTCTCTCTCTCTCTCTCTCTGTGACAGCTATTCCTCCCTTTCCCCACCCTCTCCTTCTCCCTCCCTCCCTCTCTCCTTCCTACCTTCCCTCCTCAGCTGAGAACAAGGTCAGAGCTAGCAAATGCACAAGACTGAAGGCTGCGTGAGACAAAGCCCTGCAAACCATATGCTATCATTAGGACAATGTAATCACTCCCAGCCTCAGTTTCCCAAGTTATGAAAATAATCTAATGACTGTTTGTAGGATACCCACAAGGTATCAATAAGAATCAATACTACTAGCTATCTAAGGCTATCTGCTCTAGCTTCTTTCTTGCATTGTTGTAAAGACCAACGAGTGATAGAGTTGAGAGTATGGCTACGGCTCAAAACCAGCAGGTGCCCTAGAGGAACTCTTGGACTTCTTGTCCCTAGGAACAAGAAGCAAAGTCATACTTGGCATCTTATTTTGGCCAAGGTCATGAAAAGGTGATTGACAACCTCAAGCAAAGGGACACAGTCTTTCTGCATGTGGGGGATCAGTGGGTCTGTTACAAGAGAGAGAATCAGGAGCCTTAGCCACTAAGAGGCAAATGGAGATGCTTGTGGTCTCCTGGACAGGGGAGAGCACTGTAGGAAAGGAAAAACGGACACATCCATTGCATATTAAGGCAGAGATGACAGAGTGATTTCCAGGGACAACAAAGAGAAAGGCAGAAACAGGTTGACAAAACAAAATGGGAGCTTTCCCAAACATAAGAAGGGTGAGGAAAACTGAGCCAGAGGGGAGGGGCCCCAAAGGGAGACAGAAGGGGGTCTCTGGCAAGTGCTAGTTGGACTGGCAAAAACAGGGGAAGGATGGGGGCCATGAAGATCCAGGCAGAGAAATCCCATTTTCCCAGAAACCAATTTCCCTGCAGAGTTTTCACCATGGAAGCCCTCAGGATGTCCACCTCCCCCAACCACACAGGGCTACCACCTGCGGGTCAAGGTGTTGGGGCAGGTATGAGTCCCCTGCCAGGAAGAAGAATCAGCAGCTGCTGCCAGGCTCTGCAGGCGGTTCCTGTTTCTGTCTGGATTGGCACCTTGGGATGCATTGACATTTGGGATGAATTAGCTACCCATCATGGTGAAAGAGAGATAAATAAATGCTCTCCTTACAGTTCTGCTACTCTTTTTGGAGAGACATTAATCAGAGATTTTGCTGAAAATATTTACAATGTCCCGTCATGGTAGCAACAGTTTACAATGACATACATGATGGAATGGGGCTTCCGGGCCTTCTCTGAGCAGTGCCTCAGGTGCCCATGATAAAGCCAGCCATGACCAAGCCCGGAAGGAACCAGGTGTGGACCTGCGATCACTGCCCACGCTTCCCTCCTGGGTCCACACAACAACTCTAACCTAGAAGCCACACCATGGAGCAGTTTGAATAACCAAGTTCCTATGCTGGAACTGCAAGGAGCCAAGAGTTTGCTCCACTGCAGCCCTAAGTCCCTCCTTAGCATGGGGTTCCCTGGAGGGCTGCAGTATGACGATATGAAGGGGTTCCAGGATCTGTCCACTCAATAAAGGTGGTCTGAGTAGTTCCACAGACAGGGTGGGCACTCTGTGGGCACTGGAGACAGAACAGAGGTAGACATTCCAGCCCTCGGGGAACCAGAAATTAATCAAATAGTCATGGAGACTGATCTACAATTACAGCCTCAGAGAATGGCAGGGAGAGGAATCGCAAGGACAGTCGTAAATACTGAATACAGATGACAGGTACATGGAGTCTATACAGGCGGCACTCTCTGCTTCCTCCCCCAGCCTCTGTCTGAAAAAAGCACAGGAACGGAACCACCACCACTAGACGCACAAACACAAGCACACACACACATGCACACGCACACACACACACACACACTCCTGCCCTGAAAGTGAGTCTGCACTAGTGGAAACTTCCCCCCATCCCTCCCAAATCCAGACTGTGCTGGTAGCAAGAATGTAATGGACACCATGGCTGTGGTGAGAACCTCTGCTTTTACAGGAACCCATATTGCCCTCCAGGCCTGGACTCAGGGAGGGAGCTTCACTGCAGAGGTCTTGTGGAGTTTCTTCCCCTGAGCATCCTCAAGGCTGTGCCCTGTCTCCACACGGCCCATTGACTGCGCAAGTCCACCTCATTGACACAGGGCCCCTAAAAGGTGCAAGCATGGCTCCTCAGCCGATTGGCTGGTACCTCCGTCCTCCACCCCAGGACAGAATTCCACAATCAACTGTTCTTTTTAAGTCCCAGCTTCACACAGATTCTGACCTCCTGTTGCCAGTGCAGGTCGGCCTCCCTGAAATCTCATCCCTACTCCTTTGAGTAGGACTAAAGTTGCCTCCCTGGTCAGGAGAGGGAGAGGTTTTGCAGGCTCTGGGTCTGGGGGTAGTTCAGGTTGACTGTAAACTGTTAAGGATATCAGCCAGCCTCAGGAGCACGACTGTGGCTGGACATGGCACAGCTACGAAAGTCTGAAGTGAGAAAGTGCCTCAAGTAAGTCTACGCCGCACCTCTTATGTGTCCACACCACTTAAATATCCCTCATCAGATCTCCTCCTCTTCAAACTGACCCCCTTCCAAACTTTTCTACCACCCTTTCCCAATGCAAAGCCTCAGAGACTTTCACTTTTGGTTCCTTGTTCTCCCTTTAGTCTCGTATCAATCATTCTCCATGCCCCAATGACTTTCTCTGCAGCATTTCCTTCAGCTGTGTGTTCTTTCCATTTTTCAGCACCCCAACTGAATCCAGGGCTTTATCCTTGCATAATGGGACCACAGATACCACCCTTCAGTTAATGTCTCAGCCAGAAGTCCCCATCTGAAACCTCCATGCAGCCACCAAGTTCCTCTTCTGCTGCCATTGCAATTGTTTTGAAAGCAATTGGCACACCAAGCAAACCCTTACAGAGTATCAGTCTTATGATCATCTAGTGATTTCATCTCCAAGAATTTTTCCAAAGGACATAATTCTGAAGGAAAAGAGAACAAAAAGCTCTGTATCATGAAGTTGTTTATTACAGCGCTATCTAGAACACTGGAACCAGTCTATGTATGGGGAAGGAAGACATGTAGGGTGGCACACTCAGGTTCATGGAGTGTCGTGAAGACAATGAAACAGCATTCAAAATGTTAGCAATGATATATATAAAGCAGGAAACGGAATCCCATAGTTTCCACCGAGAAAAACGCTAGCTGGAAGGGGTAGGATGTGAGCTCATAGGTGGACTTCCTTACTGTTGCATGCTGCTTTCGAAGAAACAAATGCAGAAATAGAAATGTAACCAATCTTCTAATAATACCTCTCTTACCACATTTCACCTCCCTGCTTTATGATTTTCAAAATCTCTCTGCTAATTCCCAGACACAAACTTCTGGCTTCCATAAATCACCTGAGCCAAATATACTTGGTCCACGGTGCAATATTTTGGAAAACAGTATGGAACATCCTCAAAAAACTAAAAATAGAATTACCATATGAGCCAGCAATCCCACTTCTGGGTATCTATGTTAAGAACATGAAATCATTAACTCGAAGAGTTCTACACACTACAATGTTTGTTGCAGCATTATTTATAATAGCTAAGATATGCAAACCACCTACATCCCCATTGATGGATGACTGGATAAAGATGTGGGATAGCCACACAACAGAGTACTATTCAGTTATTAAAAAGATGAATTTTACCATTTGCAGCAAAATGGAAGGAACACAAAGGAATTAGTCAAGTAAAGTAAGTTAGTGGCAGATGACAAATATTGGGTGATATCACCTGTATGTGTAAAATAGGGAAACAAAGCAGATAAACAGACAAAACACAATGAAAACAATCAGTGGACATCAAAAATAAAGAGTGCTGGAGGGGTAAAGGTGAAGAGTTTGAAATGACCCCACCTCTTCCAAACTGGTCTTCAATTCTCTAAAGGAGATCCTTGCTCTTATCTCCCCACTGGTGCTCACACAGCTCCTGAGACCTGGAATGTCTCTTCCTCTTCATACACCTGAAATTTTGGATTCTGAGAATTGCCCTTGCCCTATCCCTGGAGTCTTCCTTCCTCCAAATAACTCATATGATTTGAATGATTAGTTTTGGTTATTTGTTTTGAATCTTTCCTCAAATGCCTTGTAAAGACCTTCAGAGGGGGATGAGACTTAAATCTCATCCAGCTTTATCCAAAGTCTCATATAGCACAAATGCTCGACCAGCTCAAAAGCCTGAGTTCAAGTCCTAGCTCCACAAATGATGAGCAAGTCAAGTCACATCTGAGTCTGGAAGCCCCAGTCTTCAGGGTAGAGGCACCCCCTTGCATCCATGAGCCACGGAGACCATCCCAAGAAAGATGCTCTGTATATTCTTAAGAACACTCCTTGGACTAACATTTATTTACTGTCTTTGCCAAGTGTAAAATACTAGGTGAATAGGAGCTGTTATTTTATAAGTCTCCACTGATTGATGTGCAGCAATGGTCGGTGAGGAAAAGAAACAAGTCTGAGTAAACAGAACGAGCCAGCCCAACCCATCTGCTGAATGACTGAGTGAGTGAGTGAGTAGGAACAGGCATTTAAATCACAAATACAAACTGAAATTTGCTCTTTTAAAGAGCACGCCGATCAGTGCAGTCCTCCCTTTCACATCCATCTCCTTGTTTCTTTTATTTTTCAAGGTGTAATTACTTGTGTAAAGAAAGAAGTCATCTCCTAGGTGGGTCAGAGCATAGACTGGCACCTTCAGAAGCTGGGATGGGCTCTAGTTCGCACGTGGCAGAGCCATAAACATGCAGGAAGATGCGGAGATATGGCTCCGGCTTCCCTCCTTCCAGGGCTGTGCAAGTGAGGCTCACATGGAAAGGGACCAGGGCAGGGGCACCTGACACAGCCTGTTCAGCTGGGGAGCGGGAAGGGGCTGGAACAAGACTCAGAGGGCTGTCTTCTCTGCCCAGCCAGCCTCAGACGTGCTCCATGGCTTGTGAGGCTCTCTCTTCTCTGGCCTCAGAGGGTCTCTTCTGGCTCCTAGTTCCTACGGTGGCATCTAAGAATCATGGCATGAAACCAAAGGGAACCTCTGAAGCCTGGGTGGCCCCTCTGACTCCTGAATCCCTAGATGTGGCTAAGTCCTATGGCAACCAAGCAATGTACATACACTGGATCCTGCAGATGTTTTTTACGAATAAAGTCTAGATATTGCTCTACTAGTTTCCTTGGGCTGCTGTAACAAAGCGCCACAATCTGTGTGTGATGCTCCTATGTCTAAAAATATGCCACAGCCAGAGAACCGAGAAAATGGTATCTCACCACCCCTGGGTGGAGATGTCCAGTCCTCTCCAGCATCAAACCTCTGTAGGCAGAAACCAAAGCGAGCAGATCATGTCAGTGGGTGCAGGAAAGGCCGGCCTCTGAGGCTGTCCTCTGGCCAGCACGTAACTGCTGGGCAGCCCTGCTCACCCTTAGGTCATAAGGCGAAAGGGGCCCCTTAACCAGCTCCATGGCCCAGCTCCTGCCCAGGCCCTCACCTCCTCTTGTCCCAGTACCAGCACAGCACATACCTTTCTGCCTAATCCATTAGCAAACAAAGTGAGAGACCCAGAGATGGATAGAAAAGAGAATCACACAACAGTGCAGTGGTCCAGGGACGTGACTTAAATCAATGCCCAGCCCACCAATGGTACCAACCTGGCCAGGAGCCCACTGCTACTTAATGCTCTACCTGCTTGCATTATTGTGGGGAGAGTCAAAGACCTAATTAAATTGAGGCATTTCCTAGTCTTCCAGAACCATGAATTCTAAGAGAGCTTAAATCTGCCCACCTTGGCCACTCTGACAGACCCATGAGTTGGTGCCAGTGGCACCCGAGTAAGAGCAATGCATAATAAGCCTACTGCATCCACTCCTCCTGAGTTTGAGGAGCGGCCTCTCAGTTCCTGGGAGATGAGGGTACCCAGGGGCATCAATCACTCTGGAGAAGAGCAGGGAGGAGAGCCCGCACCCCCATGCAAAATGACTCTGCAGACCTAATGAAGGCCAGCAGTGGATGATGGTCTGGGCTCATTAATCAGAGGTGCACGCCACTGCCGTCTGCCTCATCCTCGGCCCTCCTGCACCCTCATCCCCAACTGTGTGTGGCATAGTAACTCAGGTGCTTCCAGTGCCATGCTGTGCCCTGGGGGCCCCTGCAGGCACTGGCAGCATAGCAGAGAGAGCCAGGGGCCTGGTGGGTGGCAGTGGTAGAGGCCTGGAGATGACCACCAGAAACAGAAAGAGTGAGGGGCTGTCCCTTGCTTTCTCCTGGACACATTCTGCTGAGTCTCCGGCAGCCACCGGAGTGAAGTGGTCCCTTACGGCTATGCCGTGGTGCATCTCCCCCAGTGCAGGGACATCCTCCTGCAAGTGCCTGCTGGTCTCAGCCTGTGGCACCGCTTTCTTCATGCACAGTGTCATGCCCACCCATCCCCATCTAGAGGCCCCACCTTCCTCCCTCCAGAGATCCAGGGCGGCCTATTGCAGCCCCAGCACCCCCATGCCCTCAGATAGAACCTGGCTTAGTCACATCCCAACTCTCCATACACCAAACCCCGCCAGCTCCCTACGGCCCAGCCAGCAATCCAATCTCCTCCCCTGGGAAGCTTGTCTGACCACCCAGCCCTTGTCTCCTCCTGCCTCTGAAAATTCAGCCACCCCACTGGCACCCCAACTCTGCAGGGTCTTTGTTCTGTGTTGCTGGGCAGTTTCCTGACCCAGCATCTTACACGTTCTGCAGGAGCAGCGAACCAAGCCTGAGGGGCCAGAGGCTGCAGGCCGTGGGGCAGAAGCCCCATCACTCCTCCAGAAGGCCTCCCGATGCCTGGAGCCACCAAGTCTGTCCCAGTCCTGGCCTTGGGACAGCCACTCCTCAGAGAAGGCCTCAATCGCTCTCTGTTTTAATCACTTCTCCCATTTGATTTTGAACTGCCTATGACGACTGACTGGCCCAGTTCTAATCCTACCCTATTGTACCAGTTGGCCACCTTCTGCTAACTCTACAGAAGGTGGAGGGGGAGCAGGTGGTGATGGGAGCCATGGATCCCCAAGAACTGACTCCATGAGAGAAGTCTGCCAAGGACAGCTCACTCCTGGCTGTGAAATCATGGTTCTAGCTCCTCTAACTGTGCAACTGTGGGGTCCACGGGGTGATGTCCAAGGCCCTCCAGCACTGCCCTTCTAATCCCACAGATGCCTCCCGCCCCCAGGAATGAACTTTCAGTCGCTCCACTCTCCTGTCCAGCCCTGCCTGTCACTCATGCCCCTAAGGCCTCCTTATCATTGCCAAGACTTCTAGAGAGAGCCCTGGAAGACTTCTATTTGTGTTTCCCAATCAATAGCATTGACTGACTGCTGACATCAAGCATTTCCTGAGATCCCAAATAGTCGTGATGGCATGAATGTCCTCCCTGAGTCTAGGAAAGCTCTTGCAGTGTATGCCTCTGCCCAGAAATGTCTCCAGAGGGATGTAAAGCTCCAACAAAGCTCCTTTGGAGGCCACGGCAGAACCCTACTGGGCTTCCATGGCTGGGGGACTGGGCTGGCTTTGACTGCCTGGTCTCCCTCTGCAGTAGGAAGGAGTCAGGGAGAAGGATGGGAACTAAAACCTCCCAACCAGGGCAAAAACTGTCCCACTCCCAGAGCTCCCAGGGCTTTGGCTTTGCAGCTTGGAGGACTGGATGAGCTCCACATCACAACTGGGACAGCCCAGTCTTAGGACAGCACTCTTCACTGCAGAGGAGTCATTATATGGAATTGTTGGTGTCCCACTTGCTAAGCAACTGAAGTGAGAGGCCTGGAGTTGTCAGAGGGAATAGACCAGGAGACAGCTGACCCTTGGTCAGCTGGTGCCACCAGCAAGTAGGACAAGCGTGGACTCCTCTCTTCCCCATATCCCAGGTGGACAATGGGGTCGGATTCATCACTGGAGGCCTTTCTAGTCTGAGGCCTTTGCCTAAGTAGAAGCTGAAGATCAGTGTCTGCTTTCCCCAGCCTGCCCCACCCTCATGGCACTGGTGGAGTTCTCTAGAGAGCGAGGCCCAGACAATGGGCCAGCAGATTCACTGGAGAATTCACAAAAGCCCCATTTCCCTCCCTGCAGTGCAGAGTGACAAGCAGAGGGAACAAAATCCCTTCCCTGCACGCTGCCTACAAGGGGTACCACAGGGACAGCGGGCATCTGTACAGCAAGGCTGGAGCCCCGCTCCCAGCTCCAAGAGCCAACGGAAAGGGCCATCCCTCCATCAGCCAGAGCTGCAGAGTCCCCGAGAGCCAGCAAGGCCCTGCCTCATGCTTTCACTGGGAGTCCTAATACCTCCATCCCTGACACACCGCACATGCAGAAGGCCCCATATCTGTGTTCAGAATCTGAGATGAGTTTGCAAAAGGGAAGATGGAATGTGCAGCTCACAGTGCTACGTGCTTCCTGAGGATAAGAACTGTGCCTGAGTGAGGATCAGACACAGCACAGGCCCACACATGTCTGCTCTGAGGACAGAGGAGTAGGCCAGTGATCCAATCAGTGAGGAATGAAATCCTAGTGAAGTCACTAGCCATGGTTTAGGGCATCTCAGGGGAGAAAGTTTATCTAGAAAGTACTGGGTCCCCAATTTGGCACCAGGAGACCCGAATTACAAGGCAGCAACATGTTGGAGATCTGGAAAGGGAATCCAGTTCTGGCATGCTGCACGGGAGGGTGCATGTGAGACAGCATGGGCGGAGACGGTTACTCCTCATGTCCCAAGGACAATCAGTTGGTGCTGTCTAGCAGCAGGCATGTTCCAAGACTTCTGCTCATTTTTTAATTAAGCAATACAGCCAAGTGTATATACTTTCTTGTAAGATGTCTTCTCTTGATTTCCAACACCACTACTATTGGTTGGCTTCTTGGGAAGTAGTAGGGACAACTTTTCCCACTCTGTAAGAGTTACTCTAGTATATATAATGATGACAAACAGTACAGAGGAAAGCAACTGTGTCCCTCCTGGAAGTCCCCTCGGTGCTGTGATTCAACTTCACATGGCAGCAAAATGACATGGAGCTTCACTCTACTACTGTTAAAATAGTGTTAACTGAGCTGTGTTCTCTTTGTTTCAACAAGTTCCATTGACCCACCTGCCCGTTCTTAAGGAAAATGATGTCCTTGGTGCAGCCAACCTTGGTGCAGTTAAGGGAGCACTGGTGTTAGTCAGGGCTTGGGCTCTACTCCAGGCTTTGTGAATAACAGCAGTGTAGCTGTGGGCCACCCACATAACCTCTCTGAGGGCCCTATTTCTCATGGGTAACACAGGTGCGATATATCTGATTCTCAAGGAAAAATGAAGAGCAAATGGAATGTTACTTGTGAAGTGTTCATTAGTGTACCTGGCCTATAATAATCACTCATCATTGTTACCCATTATTGTTTGTAAATAGTTGGAGGAAGAAATAAGGAGGTGTGCTTTTTATGAAGGGTATAAGGTCAGTGTTTAGATTCATTTTTCAGCTGTTCTGGCACCATGTATTGAAGAACCTATCTTTGCTCCACCGTATCACCTTTTTCCTATGTCAAAGCTCAGTTGGTTAAAAGCATGTGGGTTCACTTCTGGGCTCTCTATTCTGCTCCACTGATCTACGTGTGTGTTGCCTTTGCCAAAACTACACTTCATGGTAGCGTCATATGTCTTGACATTGGGTAGTGTCAATCCTCCAACTTTGGTTTTCTTCAATAATATGTTGACTATTCTGTGTCTTTTGTTTTTCCATATAAACTTTAGAATCATTATGTCCATATCCACAAAATAACTTGCTGCAGTTCTGATCGGGATTCCATCGAATCTATGGTCATTTTGGGGAGAACTTGACAATACTGAGTCATCCTATCCATGAAAATGTAGTATCTCTTCATTTATTTAGTTCTTCTTTGATTTCGTTAATCAGAGTTTTGTAGTGTCCTTTCTATATCTTATATGTACATTTCCTATGAGTGAATTCACCTTGTATAGAAGTACACCTAAGTATTTCATTTTATGGGTGCTAGCACATGCTTTTTATAAATAACCCTTGTCTAGCCCCTAGAGGTTATAAAATACTTTCAGACATTACCAACATCTTCAGAGGACCATTAAGAAGTAAGCATTTGACCTACTGCTTGAGATCTCATTATAATTCCGTCAACTGAATGGGTCAGCTTGCAGTCCCAAGATCTCTGCAGGTGTTACACCATCCTGCTGGCAAGAAACACAGCTCGAGGGAAAGCCATCTAGCCTAGCAGGAGCACACCCTCCCAGGTGGCCTTTGTTTACTACTGGCCCTTAGGAGCTGGGCTGCTATGACAAGCACTACCATGGTCTATACGGGCAGTCATCAAGCTTCCCAACAAGGGCCAAATAATAAGTATTTTAAGCTTGGGGAGTCTGAGGTCTCTGCTGCAACTATTCGATTCTGCCATTGCTCTTGGAGCACAAAAACAAGCCGTAGGCTAATGGGGTTCCTGGGTTACCATTTGCTCACCCCTAGTCTAGACAGGCTAGAGCCCTGGACTAGATAAATGCACTGACAGAATTGGTTCAGTGATATTTAAATATCTTTGCAATTTTTGACCAACTAATTCATTATTTTAGTGACAATAACCTTCCAGTAAAATAACCTTCCAGCTATCAGCATTCACACGAACTGCCACATAAGCCTGCATCACCTCCAGAACACCAGGGAGATACCAGCTGGGGCCTTGGGGATATTTATTTAACAAAAACAGAATTAAATAAGGTTCATATCCTCAGGTAATCTAAGCAAAGTGCAACTATGGAAGATAACTGGCGCAGTTCTGGCCTGTGATGCCATTCTCTTGGGTTGACTCGTTTCAACCAGATTCAGGAGAGAATCTGATTCCTTCCTAGAGGCTCTGAAGACAAACAGGAAAAACACAGGGAACATAAGCTTTGTTCACCAATAACAGAATCACAAAGGAACGTGTCTATTTAGTGTGTTTCTCAGCCAGGGTATGGAGACTTGGCACGTAAATGCAAACATGTCACCATGTGAGTGACGTGAGGGTCATGGGCCTTGAGCTCAGGGAACAGTCCCCTCTGCTCAGCCAAGAGAAAACATACCACCACCAAGCCAGGGAGCTGAGGTGAGAAGCTTGCTGACGGGGCCTCAAAAGGGAAACCAATAGCAAGCTACCCCATCCAAACAGTTCAAGGCCTGCCGAGGAGCCATGGCAAAAAGACTCTGCCAACAGCCTAAAGGACAGCTGAGGAACAGCAAGGTCCCCGTCAACACCAAGGTGAGATGTAAACCCTAGGAGGCTAATTCATCAGCTATGGCATGTTCCCGCCATGATCTCAGGGGCACAGCCTGTCTTGTCGATGCCTGTGTCCTCAGCCCAGGCACATCATAAATACTCATAGCCCGCTTGGCCAGAGCTGCCCGAGGCCCTGTTTTAGCTAATGAGTGGCCCCTGGGCCTGAGGGTGGGACACGAGCGGGTGGTCAGCTGGCCAAGGCACTGGCCTGAAGATTGAGAGTTCCCTGGATTAACTTGGGGTGTCCTGAGTTAAGGGGCTTAGGAGCAGTGGAGTAAGGATATGTGGCAAGTGACAGCAGAGGTTCAAAGTTCACCTGGAAGTGATGGCTAGGTTCTTGGAAATTCACGACCGTGGAGATGACTTTCATGACCCCAGTTTCCAAAAGAATCCTTGGAGCTAGCTCGTCTAGACTCCTGGGGCCCTGGGAGGGGAGAGGAACAGGTGACCAAGGAAGGCGTCTTACAAGAAGTAGATGGCAGGCACAGCTTGGATTATGCAAAGGATGTGCATGGAAAGAGAAACAAGAGGATGGAAGATTTGGAGCAATGTTTCCTGGGGAAAGAATACGTATCTCAAGGGGAAAATAGGCTGGTGGACAAATTAGTTAAGGAAGTTAGGAGTCTTATGCAAGACTCTTGAGGGTGAGGGCGAAGATGAGCTGAGAAGTAGGGCTCCAGGGAGAAACAATCCTTCGTAGCTGCCACTAGATAGTGCTCTGGTTGCCACAGAGTGGGACAGGAAATGAGAGGGGGGTGTGGTCCCCACAGGGCCAGGTTGCCAGCTGGCAGGACAGGGGACAGTCTCACCGGTCTCAGCTCTCCTCCCACCTGGGTCAGGAGAAGATTTGAGGAGGGTGAGGAGTGCAGTGGAAGCAAGACACTGGGGGGCAAAGGGTCCTGCCCACATAGACCCCAGAACGGCAGTGTTGTCTCTGTGAGGAGAAAAACATCCTAACTGAAAAAGGACCCAAGACACTGACAAAGCACAGACTGTTCACCTTCCTTTACACCCCTTCAGATGAGCTGAGTGACACTGTTCCACATCAGGACCACCTCGGGGGGCTAGTGCCCAAACAGCACACTGACCCTGATATGGTTCATTTCAGCTCACACCTTGGTGGTAACCCCTGGCTCCCCAAACTGTGCCCATTTCAAGAGGGGACAGCAGGAAGTGGAGAGGGTGGGAAGCAGCCCCAGGCCTGGGGTGACCTTCTCTAGTCCCTGACCCAGTCCAACCAGTTCATCCTCAGAGCAGCATCTGCTCCAAAGACCCCTGATTCCCAGCACCCCGGGTCTCTGGAATTCTCTCCTGTTCCTGGCAGGGCAGTGCTGGCAGGTGGCACAGTGTGCTCCACACGGCATGTCATTCTGACTGGCCTCTGTGAATCCCCTCCCCAATGAGCTGCCTCTGTTCTCCCTTCGCTTTGCACCCACCTAAGATCGTCACCCAGCAGGCCGTCTCTACTGTACTGACCTGATGAGTAAAGTACACTTCTCAAAGCACAGCTTTACCTCCTACCTAGACTGGCAGTGGCTGGGCAGTCAAGAATGCCCAGATCATCACCAGGAACGCTGGGCACCATGAAGGGGGACTGGGAGCGCTCTGTGGAAGGGATGGGCAGGGGCTGGCTGGGCAAAGGTCGTGATGGGGCTGGGAAGTCAGCAGCTTGAGCAAATGCTCACAGATAAAAAGTGCTGACATCTGAGAGAGGTTCTTGGGGCTCCTCAGGCAGCGCGTCTGGCAGGTCTGAAGAGGAGCTGAAGGAAGCTGATCCTGGTGGTTTCTCAATGCCTCCATCCACAAGTTACAAGAATATTCAAAAGGCACCCTCACCAAGAGATGGGTCTTACTTCAGGAATTAGGGGGTGAGGCTGACCCATCAGTTACCACCCAGTGGCTTCAGCCTCTGCATGAGAGACCAACATGGCCAAACTCCTCTCTACTCCAACAAAGTCATTGTTTTTGGCACCTGTAGGGATCATTTGTCTCTGAGTGTGGCTCTGCCACCGGGAGGCTGGCATCTGCCATGAGCAGCTACTTCTTCCCCACTGGTTAAAGCAGAGAGGTTGACCTGCTTGACCAAAACAAGCAAGTTTTTCTCTCAAATAATTCTCCTTGGAATCAGCTAAGCTTGAGCAAATTATATAAACACTTTAGGTGCTTTAAAACAATTTTTAAAGGTGTGTTGTCTAAATGACATCAGATGGCTTCCCCAAGCACCTCAGAGCCGTGATCAGCTGCAGAATCCACTTCTGTCCCGTGATCCTCACCTGGACTGCAGATCAGTTCTGGTCTGTGCTCTCGAATCTCTCTGCCAGGATGCCTCTTTTGTTAGCAGTGTTTCTCCCAAGCGTGAACATTTCCCCACAGAGTCCAGACCATTCCCTAGTCCACAAGCCTCAAGACCTCCCTCCCACCAGCTGTCTCAACAGGGAACTCGAGGCCCCTGAAGAACCCGTGCTCCTGCCCACAGGCCCACCGCAGGGGCTTCTCTACCACCAGCAGCTGCCGCTGTCACCAAGTGCCTCAGACAGATGAAAGGGACGACGTTCTTTAAACAGAGGGGACTATTTTGAACAGAAAAATTAACAGCAAATTAAACTGGTTTCATTGTACTCATTCATGCACAAAATAAGTGTGGGAGTTAAATGGAGAAAAACCAAATAGGCGATGCGTGGCGATAATCAGAGGACAGAATCCAGCCGCAGAAGGAGATGATCACTGGGGAGGAAAATGCCACGTGGGGTGGGCACCTCATTGGTCAGGAGTGCTGCCTCTTCTTGCCCCAGCCAGTTCCATTACCGGTGCCCCGACCTCCTGAAAATGCCTCAATTGACTGCCCCTCTCCTGGCTTCTTGGGCAGGAACAGCTGCTTGCACTGCCTCTGCTGCTCAGTCAACAAATGGTGCAGCAACAGCCAATTTGGGCCTTTTTCTCCTTCGGGGGCCCAATCTGGCAGTAATGGGGTCACAGTAGAAGTGCTCAGCCCTGGAGAACCAGGAGAGCCCATCGGTCTCCTGAAGATTCATCAGGGCCCAGGCGTCGCAGCAACAGAATAATAACCAGCTTTAGAACACCAAACAATTTGAAATAATCCTACCCAACTCTTTTCTGCCAACTCTGCCTGGTTCATCTATTTTCTGTTTCTCATCTCTTTTTTTTTAATATATATTTTTATTGTTATTTATGTCTTTTACATTTTATATTCCCCTTGGGTAGCCCACCACCAATTCACCCGTGATCCATCTCCATGGTCCCTTGTGTTCTTTTCTATTCCATTTTGTGCCCTTTTCCTTCCCTCCCTCCACCTCCCTCCCCCCCACCCCCCACTGATTGTCTCTCTCCCACCCGGCCTCCCTATAGTCCTGTTATAAGTGAAACCATTCGATGTTTTTCTCTTTCTTTCTGGCTTACTTCACTGAGTATGATCCCCTCTAATTCCATCCATGTCGCTGCAAATTGCATGTGTTTATCTTCTTTCCATGCTGAATAGTATTCCATTGTGTATATGTACCACATCTTCTGGATCCAATCATCTATTTTTGGACATCTGGGTTGCTTCCATATCTTTGCATTGTGAACAGTGCCGCAATGAACATACGGGTGCATGTATCCTTTCGGATTAGTGTTTTTGTGTCCTTTGGGTAAATTCCCAAAAGTGGGATTGCTGGGTCGTATGGAAGCTCCATGTTTAGCAGTTTGAGGAATCGCCACACAGCTTTCCATAGTGGTTGGACCAGTTCACATTCCCACCAGCAGTGTAGAAGAGTTCCTTTTTCTCCACACCCTTTCCAGCATTTGTTGTTGCCTGTATTTTTAATGTGTGCCATCCTCACAGGTGTGAGGTGGTATCTCTGGTGGATACCCAGGCCACACACTTTACAGAGGCCTACACCACCTGCCTCCCTAGAAACAAGTCTGATCCAGGTACATACAGCCCTGGTTGGGCGGGAGGGCAGTGTCTATGAGTGGGCAGTGAGAGGATCCCAGACCTTAAGCTCCAGGAATTTCTGAGAAGGTGATTCTCGGAGAGGGAAGCAATGATCCTCTGCAAATTCATTTTGAACAGCAAGTGATGTTGCTAAATGTTCACTGTGCATGTCACACAGCACCAGGCCTCTGGGCAAGCGGAGTTTCTCGGGAGAGTGCTGAAGACACTGGAAACGCCACCGACTCAACACTCCAGCTGCTCCCTGCCCCCTCCTCCATACCAACAAGTCCCACCCCAATAGCCAGACCCCAAGAGCAGCAAGCAGCAAGTAGGAGCCTCGATCAGAACTCCAAGCAGAATGCTTGGTCTCACCTGCCTGAACCACCTCACACAAGACCCCATGTCAGCTTCAGCTCAGTACAGGGCAACCCAAGGGTCCAAGTGGAGTGCTTGCATGTCTATTTATATTTCTTTTTAATAGATAAAATTGCTGAAAGAAGAAAATTAAGCTTTAGTCAGATGGAACGTAGAGACAAACCCCGGCACCTTCACTTGGGCCAAGGTAAGGGTCACGTGCCAGCAGTCACTGAGGTAATTGCAGAGAATTGTGGGAGAGCAGTCTGCAAAAGGGCGGCCAGGGTGCCCTAACTTTGCTCATTTCCAGAATGATATATTGCAGTTTACAGGTGTCTCATGAAGATCTGTTACCAGCAATATTACCTGGTTTCAACCAAGCTAACCCTTACTTACAAAAATGGCATCAGTAGCTTTGAAAGATTCTGGCAAAGAATGTGCAAAGACTCCATGCTGCAAGCATAAATAAAACCACGAGTCTGAGGTTGCTTGCCCTAGCCCTAGTAATAGCTCTTCATCAGGCAAACGAGGAGCTAAAAGCCATGATAGCCTAATCAGATCTGACAAGAAATTGGCCCGAAACATCAAATAATCAAGAAGACTATGTGAAATATGGTTATACAACCACTATCATTAATGATGAATCTCTTCCTGAGTATATATTTTGCGTTGCTATACCAGTTAATGAGATTAAGAAGGTATGTTAATCATACCAAGATATTTAAAAATATTGTTTATTTCATCTTTATCTGATTTTTAAATAATTTTTATTTTATTGCATATACTAAAATACAGAGAATATATTAGTGCAGCAGCACACACACATATTCACTAACTGCATAAATATACAATTACTGGGGTACATGCTGAGTCTGAGACCCCTGAGGTTTGGAGACTACCCTCGTCTCAGGGGGTGACACCACCCTCCCACTCAAGTCAAACTCCTGGCTCCTTCTCCCCAAGATAGCTTTGTCTATCATCTCGTCTCTGTTTACTCTCTGAATACTTCCCAATAAGTCCATTTGTCTCTACCCCCACTACCATCACCCCACCCAAGGCACAGCCCCTTTTCTTCTGGACAGTTTCATCAGCCCCTAACTGCTGTCTTACCCCTTTCTTGCCCCTCTTAAATACATGTTCCATCTTGCAAGGCAGGCCAGACTCCCTAAAATGCAAATATGATTCTCTCTCTCTCTATGACTCAAAAGCTTTCAATAACTTCCTATGAATCTCAAAAAAAAAAAAAAAATCCAACCTCCCTTCCCCTCATCCTCCACATTGTATGATAAATGTTATCATCATCATCATTATCATCACCACCACCACCAACAACAACAGTTACTAACCCCTTTGTATTTGCCAGGCACTAATGCTAAACATTTTACCTCAACTCTTTTTCACAGTCCCTGTAAGAGGTAATTATAATATGTCCCATCTACAGATGAGGCTTAAAGAGCATAAGACACCAATCTCAGTCCTGCAGCTCCACCCTCTCTGCTCCTGGCTCCAGTCCTCACCACAAAGGATGCTTGCCTTGCCACCTACTTCCAGATCCTCAGACCCATTCTGGGGTTGACATGTCCTCGCTTATGCCCAAGCCTGAACTCATGGTTCCCATCCTCTTCTCCTGCCCTGCCCTCCTCTCCCCTCCCTAGTCCTTCTCCCAGTGACTCTTCTCACCCAGCTGGTTTTAACTTCAATGCTGCAATCAGTTAGGTCTCCCCTGTGTAGGCCACAATCACCAACAGTTGCTAAACCAGCAAGTGAAAAGCTGATGGGGAAACCAAACTGAGCCCAAACTGTTCACGCCTCTGGATCCAACTCGGCTCAAGGGATCGAGGACCATGCAAACTGGTACTATAGGGACACGATCAGCAAATTCCACTCTGGAAAACTCTACAGGACTGATTTATCCAACAAATAAATCAACTGAAAAAATAAAAAAGGCAGGGAACCTGTGGATTAGAAGAGACTTAAAAGCCAAGTCAATCAAATGCAACATTTGGATCTTATTTGGATCCTGATTTGAATAACACAGTTGTAAAACTTTTATAAGATTCATGGGAAAATATGAATATTGACTGGATATTTGCTAATACTGAGAAATTAGCATTCATTATTTTTAGATGTGATAATAATATTATGGGTTTGTTAAGCAGTAGGAATATGAACATATTTATATATGTAAAAATTTTCAATATGTTCATTAAATGCATGGTAATAACATTAAAAGATCAAAGTTTATTTTTAAAAACTTGCCTTCCCCAAGCCCCCAAGTGTGAATTACGTCTTTGTATGAACTCTCAAAGAACCTCCCAAATTTCCCATTAGAGCAGTCACCTCTTTTAATAATAATTCCATCAACATCATTCCCTATGCAACCGTAAGCTGTGTGAGGGCAGAGATGTATCTTCTGGCCACTAGGTACTTTGGACACATATGTATGTATATACACCCACCCCCATCCACCCCCATCCACACATCTCCAAAACCTATACACACACACACACACACACACACACACACACAACATATGTGAGCTTGCCCTCAGTTCCCCACATTCTCTTCCCTTCTCTCTGCCCAAGTCTACCTCCTAAGTGGTCCCCATGAACATCCTAGAGACTCTCAGGTCACTCCAGAGTGGATTTAATGCCCTGATTCTCAAGGTTCAAGATTCTTCCTCTCCTGTCCATATAGCTCTGTAACTCACGCACACCACTGCTAGAGTCTTCTTCCTTCAATACCACCTTTCATCCTGGCTCAAAATTTCTTATCCACTCACCCCTTTACAAAAGTGAGCAGCTAGTAAGCACATGCACTGTGCTAGGCCCACTGGCCGACCTAAACATGTAAAAGATAAGATTCCTGCTCCCAAAGACCTCAGCTTCTCAGCCAGGGTGATACCAATGACAGTCACCATGTCTGAGCACCTAATGTGTGCTCTGCTTGCACCATCACACATGATTCCCACAGCAGCCTCCGGGACTGATGCCATTATCACATCTCTATAAAAAGATAACTGAGGCTCCAAGAAGATGAAACCTCATAATGTAGCACAACCACCGCCTGATTCCAACCAAGGTCTTGTCAAACACCAAACTCCATTTTCCTAAGACAGTTTTAGCAGATTAGACACCAGTGACCTGCATGACCCATCCAGACTATGTCCTGCCACTGTTGGCCTGGGATGAAGCTCCGAGTCCATTCATGGCCCCACCACCTCACAAACTCACCATGACTCCCTGTCAGTGCCCTGTTATGCTCCTGTTAGAAATCCCCTCCCTTCAACAAGTTCCAAGTCTAGAGTGTATTTTAGGAGGTTGAAAACAGGAAATAGGTCAACATTAAGATGTGATAAAAACTATCCAAAAAAAAGATATTCATTCTGATGAAATGTGGTGCTTGAGCTGGGTTTAGCACAGGAGGAGTGTCAAAGAAGCATGGAAGAGCATTCTAGAGAGAAGGAACAGCAAGGACAAAAGCACTGAAACATGCAAGAGCTGGATGTTGGGGCTAGGGGCTCTAGCAATCTGCTAGTATAGGCTTTTGGAGGCACTGACAAGTGTGAACGAACACCCCATGTCAACCTACATTTTGGAGCAGTCTCACTCTTGCCTATAACATCCAGCATAAACGTCCTAAAATCTCTAAGTCTCCATGACGGAAGATGATGATAAAGATGTGATGGTGATGACAATGACGACGACGACGACGACGATGATGATGAATTTCCTGCAAGGGATCCAAGGTCTTTTCTACTCCCAAGGCCTAGGGAGTGTCCAGTGAGGACCTCACCTCTTATCCTCTACCCCACTGATGACATGCTGGAAAATTAAGAAAATGGCAACTGCTACATAGGGATGTTTCCCTCCTTCACTGGGAGACACTCAAGAACTACCACATGACACCCTCTGGATTGTGATCCTCACACAGTGTTCTGGAACCCACTTCCTCAAGGACTGGCCAGAGTTAGAATTCTGTGTGTGACTTGGCTTGGGGGCCCGGTTGGAACACCTGGCTCTGCACACACTGAGTGCCAACAAGAAAGGAAGACGTTAGGCACTCCCAGGGCCTGGAGCAGAGCCCCGAGGCAGGAGCCCCTCCTGAGAAGTCAGGTGACTCCTCAGCCTAGAATGAAAAGCCAAGCGCCAGAGGGCAGGCGCCACAGCTCCTGAGCAGCAGTTGTTTCCTCAATAAGCAAACAGACCCTGCACAGACACTGCTCTCCTCCACAGATGGGCGCCTAGAAAACACGAAATCACTTCCAAACTACAGATTGCGCTGAAGCCCCAGATCACCTGCTCGCACGCAGACTGCTGTCACTTGCCTGGAGTCTCCTGGGAGTCAGGAGCATCAGAGCTGGCCTCCCACCAACTACAGAGAAGAGGCAAATCAGGGCCATTAAAGTGGGGTCAGTTTTTAGATGGGGTCAGCGGGAAGGTGGAAGGAGATGTGGCTGGATACCCAGCAAGCCCCTCCCAGTCCTGCTGTCAGCCCTCCTGCCACCAAGTCAGTTCTCCCACCTGAAAGTGAGGCTGTTAAAGCCCCTTGATGGGGCTGAGACTTGGAGTTGGGAAATGATGAATGTGAATGTGTTGCTTACAGGCTTGACGCACACCTGCCCCCTCCCGCGGACACACAGTGTCAGCCATCCCAGGAACACTCATCCACAAAGTCACCATCCTCACCAAATCCACCCCTCTCACACCCGGTCGATGCCAGCTGGCACAGGAGATAACATCGATTTGCCTTCTCAGGATTAATCAGCGAGACCCCAAGCCATGAATCTCTGAAGGATGTTTAATGGTGAAACTCACGTTCTGGGCCACGGTCCGTATACAGTCTGGGCTCTAAGAGAACAGAAACTGCCTGAATAGGGGCTCTAAAGCCCCGCCCTCATCACAGCACTGAGAGATCCAGCATCAGAGCAGAAAGATGTTTCTCCCCAGGGAGGTGTGTACACACAGCTCACTCTGGTTGGTGTCCTAAATTAACCTAGTCTTCCAGAGCCAACCACAGGGCTTCCAAGCCAACAGGATGGAGGGTCTGTGCTGAGCAATGAAGGCCCTACATTGAGAAATGTCTGTCCAGTGGGAGTAGAAAGACGGTGCTCACCAAAATAACAGCAAAAGCCACAAAGCAGCAGCTGTTACCGGGCAAGTGAGATCTATCAAGCCTGGTCTTGACACCTCTGTTAGTTCTCAGTGACTTTGTAAGGTAGGTCCTGTGATCATCCCGCTTTACTGATGGGACATCTTGCATCCCATATACCCAGTTATGGGAGGGAGTTTGCCAAGTCTGAAGAAAACCGGTTGGCAGAGAGGCTTGGCATTGAGCACGTGCAACCAAACACAGGGTGGCTCGGAGTGGTGTAAGGGACTGTGAGCTGCCTGGAGGTTGTGCAGTCAGGGCAACACCTCAGAACTTCTTCCTGTAGCCTCGCTGGCCATGTACCTGGCCTCCTGAGTGTCTGCTGCTACCTCACCCCCGTGATGCCAGGGAGGCTATAACTCCTACTACTGGCTGTGTGGATGTAAGTCAAAGGAGGAACCAGAAGATTCCAGTTCCACGTTTTCTCCCCACCCCCACCTCATTCTCAAGTCTTGTTAGCTAGTTCCAAAGATGGCTGGCAAAGGTACAGACCTAGGGGCATTTTTCTAGAACTAAAAGAGAAAAGGAGAGGGCAACCTTATGAAGCGACCCATGCTTTTTTCATTTGGGATTTGAATTGTAGCCCCCTCCCCTCCCTGGCCCCCTCATTTCAAAATGTAGACGATACACTTGACAAGCTTCTCTATTATCAGCCCCGCTTCTGCAGCAGTTGAAACTTGAATAGACACATAAGCTGCCCTTTTTAACATTTGTGTAGCTTTTCCTCTTAGAGTTCACAGTGAATTCACTTTTGCTTACATGAGTACTAGAAAGATATTTGAGCACATTTCCTGGGAAAAGTGCATGTTTTCAGATTCTGAATCCACACACAAAAGGCCTGAGCACCATATTTTACTTTTCAGTTTCATCAAGCCCAGAAAATTTCTACTTCAAAGCTATGCCTTTCTTATTTTCTTCGTGGAAAAAAATTCACTGGTAACAGCTAGATATTATGCTTTCTATGCTTGGACTCTGCTCTGCATGGTTACGGGAGGTCAGGCACTCAGCCCTTCCATGCTGGACCCCAAGACCATGCCTGTGTTTGTGTGGACCCTGCTTTCCTGTCATTGGGCAAGATACTTAATTCGCTGGGCACCCAGCAAGACAGCAAATGCAGAGTGGGAAGACACGAATGGAGGCGGTTTTGATCTCTGTGGGTCAACTCCTGGGTTGGAAAAATCAAGTCTGCCCCCCAGGCCACAGGGAGGAAGCAGGGACAAGCATTAGCTCCCCAGGCCTAGACTCCCACTTTGCATTAATTTCTTTTAAATATCACCTTTAACTGCCTATCTCTGGAAGAGAGGGGAACGATTATTAAAGAGGAAGAGCTGGCCATGCATTAAGGAGTGAACAGTGTGTTTCTGTGCAGAAACCCAAAGCTGGAGGCTGTCACTTCTTTCACATGCTAGAGATTTACTAAACGCAAGCAAGGAAAGGAGAAAGAAAACTTTGATTTAACAGCCATAGTTCCTTATCTCTAAGGAAAATGAGACAGGGATGGGGGGAATGTGAGGGGGAAATAACAGGGTAGTAAGACCATCAGAAGGGGAAATTTTCAGAAGAATGTACTTGGCTCTTCAGTACACTACTATGGACCAGAAGGGATCATGGGAGGAAGTGGGGAATGTCACCATCTATGACTACAGCATCCATGAAATGCTGAACTCAGAAATGAGTTTTGAAGCACCCAGGGCAGAGGGTTTGGGGGCAGAGGCCAGTCAGTGTGCCCCATCAGAGACCTGACTCCGAAGAGAACTTCCCATCATTCTTCCAGAGCCTCATTTCATTAGCCAGAATCCAAGGAAAGAAACAAACCAATAACCCTTGTCTTAATAAACTGGGGCTAGACAGGGAGAAGGTCAATACCAAGAATGTAACTCACAGGAGACATGGAGGTAATGTGCCACCTTCCTAGGAGCCGAGGGGTGGCTGAGACAACCCTCTTGGCAGTTTTCCAGGTGGAAACATATCAGCCTTTGCATTTCTGCTTCAGAAAGTTCAAGCAACATTATTAAAAGGACCTCAGATGAGGAAATTGAGGACAGGAGCCATAGTATCAAGGTGATGCTGAGGCTGGTCCACCTGACCCGGAGGCCTTTCCTCTCTCCACCAGTCTTTTTCTCTCTCCACAAGCCACACCATGCTGAACTTGGACTTGAGGACCAGGGGAGCCCCAGGCAGGGACACTTCAGGGTGAAGTTGCATGCTCAGCCAATGAGCAGCAAGTGAGCTCGTGTGCACTGGGTGCAGGACTCCCACGCTGGGGCATGCTCGGAGCTCTTGTGGGGAGAGAGCAGCTTGGGCTCCGCCGGGATGCAGGGGCCAGCCTGCACACTAGAACACGGTGGGTGGGGTGCAGTGAGATGGAAAACAGAGGAAGCAAAAAAAAAAAAAAAACCTCATACTTCAACGCAAACATCTTCCAATAACATAGTGAAGCAAGACGCCGCTGCTCTTCGCATTCCTTCCTTCCTTGGCTCACTCAGTTCAGCCCAGAGGCAGGTGGGGAGCACCTGCTCTGTCGAATAAAGCCCAGAAGGTAACAGGCAAGAGGCCAGCTCTCCAGCAGGCAGATCAAGGTCTGGGACACACAGACACCCTGCAAGGAGCACCCCTATCACTACCGCTGCGCTAAATGACAGACGAGGACTACAGGGAGCCTAGGGGTCCCAGCTCCACACAGCAGTGGAAACATTTCTCAGGAAAAGCAGATTTGAGGCTGAAACTGAGAGGGGCGTAGAAGGTGTCTTGCAGGAGAGGTTCTGCTAGGACTTCTGAGGCAGAGGCAAGGAGGGGGTCCGTCTTACTCATACGATGGGACAGGAGGGGGAGGGAGCATGGGGAAAGTTGGGGCAGGCTGGCCTTGCAGGCCACATTAAGATGCTCTTTGTTTGGCTTTATGATCTGTTTGCTTGTTCTGCTACTTTATTCTCAGTGCAAAGGGAAATCCCTGAAGTGTCTGAGGAGGAGCAACACATGAACGGATTCGTTCATTCCTCATTTCAGTTCACACAGTCTAGGTTTACACTCTTTATGAGTGTTCCGGATGCAAACAACAAAGCTTTTATAGGCCTACACTTGCTAATTATACAACTAATTAAGTCTGTAATCAGGACAATCACCTGGCCCCCAGAGACCAGCAGCACCCAGGACTGCACTAAGGGGAGGTGGACGGGCCTGGGGGTGTCTCTTCCTCCATTCTTGTAACTTAATTGGTTCTCAGATGGATGAGTTGAGGTTTTTCATTATATTTGGCTAGAAAAAGATGCAGAGGCTGATAGCGGGTGTGAGCACATGCTCTGTGCAGGCTGCCCGCATCCTCGGTTTGCCGGGGGCTTGACCCAGTCTGAGCAAATGGTGTTGAACTAGCTGGGGCTCAGCAAAGCAATCCATTTATTATAATTCTGCTGAGAAGAGGCCCAGTAAATCAAAGAGACAACCTGACTGCAAACAAATTACACACCAAGAGACAGGCTGAGAGAGAGGGGAGAGCAGAATGGTGGTCAATTGGGGAAAGTGAGAATAAAAACGAAGGGAATAGGGAAAGCCAGAGAATAGAGACCTACAGAGATGCCTGGAGTCAGAAAGAAATAAAAATGGAGCCTAATTTGTCCATCAGGAAGAAAAAGAAAAAGAAAACTCTCCTACTGAGAGAGATCCCATTTGCTGGAAACCCCTAACTTACAAACCCTTGACTTAAAAAACCAACTGCCCTTTGTTCTCCCAGGGGTCACCTAGGGAGTGATTGATGGGCAGTTACTTTCTCCTGTGCAAATGCATAGAGTTCTCTTTTCTCATGCAAATTGAGAGGGCACCTCTTCTTAAATACAGAGTTAACCTGTTCCTAGTACCCCTGGTGCAAGTAGGCAGCCCAGCTTAAGAATTGTCCAGAAACAAGTGACCCTTTGGGGTAAAGAGACACTCGTGCTGGGTCAAGGTCAGAAAGGGTGGTCTTCAGGGAGGCTCCAGCATGAACTCAGCCCAGGTTCCTGTGATAAGACTGTGACAACTGGCAAGTAGCTATGACTGGGGCTGCCATACCTATGCCCTGGCAGGAACATTAAGCAGTAAGTGGGCTTCAAGGCCAAAATGAGGAAGTAGTTCCTTTCTCTGGAAAAATACACTCCTACATCTACTCCTACATCTGTAGCTCCCTTACAAATTCAGCTCTGCTTAGAAAACTGGAAAGTACTTCCACTGAAGCAATAAACCAAACAGGAGAGGGTGGGGAGAAGACCTGTTTAGACAATGAGTATACCACAGTTCTCCAAAACTCACTTAAAAGGAAAAAAGCCTGACTAATGAGAACGATATAAGCTATAGTAGTAGGATATGCCTCCTCTTACTCAGTGACAAGATCATAGAAAAGATCATTTCCAGCATCCTGAAGGTCTGTGGAACATTTGAGGACCCAAATAAATGATCACAACAACAGGCTCTCAGTATAAATGCTGAAGCTGTGAGGACTGACTCCCAGATCCGAAAGGATGTTTTATACATAATTCCCCAATACCCAGACAGGCCTTTGAAATCAATCCTGCTTTTGAGCATCAATGTAAAATCCCTAAATAAATTATTAACAGAGAATCCAGCAACATGCTGAAAGACCAAGGGGTTTATGAAGCAAGGATATTCAATATTAGAGAATCCATAATATAACTATCCACATTAACAGATCTAAAGAATTATCTAAATATCTCAGTGGACACTGAAAAGACAAATACTCAACAGTTGTTCTTGATTTTTTTTTAAATACTCATTATAAATAGGAATAGACATATATTTTCTGCCATGATGATACAGATCTTTCTCATCACAAATGCTCAATGGAAAGACATCAAAATTTTTCCCATAAAAACTTAGGTATAAGGCAAAATACGCACATTTGTCACTGTTATTTAGCAGTGTCATGGGGCAATAGGCAAAAACTATTAGTCTAGGAAATTAGATGTACAGATGGAAAGGAGGATATAAACATGGCCAACTAACATTAGCAGATAACATCATTGTAGACCTCAAAAATCCAAGATAAGCAACTGGCAATATGCACTTCATGGTAAAAGTCAGGTTATTACAATAATAAAGAGAAACAAATGGTTTTCATAATTATAAGCAACAACCAATTAAAGATATAATGTACTTCATTTATAATAGCAACACCAGAGACAAAATACCTGGAGATGTACTTAGTAAGAGAAAAAGATAAGATCAATATTCTTAGAAAAGTTCTAAACATCATAGATATTAATTATGTCTAAATTGATCTACAAACTTAACCCAATAATAGTCCTATTTGTTTATAGTTTCAATCAGAAATAGTCACGTTAATTCTAAAGTTAAAACAGAGAAATGAATAGGCAGACTCATTACAAAGAGCAGTGAGCCTTCCCAGAGGGCTGAGCAAGTACCTATCCTGTGAACGAGCAATTCCACTCTTAAATATAGACCCAAAATATGCAAGGGAAATTCTTAGAAATGTACGATGTCTGTAGAAGTACACTTTATAAAGGCAGAAAATTGTATACAAATTAAATGTCCAACAACGAGGAAATGAATAAATTAAGATATTTTCTTACAAGAAAATATCACACCTGTGGCAATAATGGACTAGAGCACATTGTCTCATTTGTGTTGAGATGGGGTAGAAAAAAGACCAAGATTCACAATACAGAGCTTAATATCACTGACATAAAATGCTGAAACATCTAGATTACTGTTCTGTTTAGATCCACATACATAGGCATTAAAGGTAAATAAAATGCATGGTGATAAACAGTAAGTTCATTGGCCACCCTGGCAGGCAGAGGGCCAGGGCTGAGGGAACCTCCCAGTTCAGTGTGGTATTGAGATTGTCCCAGTGTCGCTACCAGGGAGCTGCCGTCAGGCCACGTCTGTGCTGTGGCTGGCTGTCTCTGTGAAACCCCAATGTTGCCTGCTGGGGCATCTTCCTTCCCCAACCACAGAAAGATTTCCTCTGCATGTTGTAGCCACCCCAGTAGGCTGTCCTCAAGAGAAGGGGGAAGGAGTGGGACACAGGAAAGGAGGGACCCTTTTGCCCCCTCACGATGCTCCCTAGCAAAAGAGTTCAAGCCCTTCCTGAGCACAAAATTCTTACTTGGAAAAGTTGTCACTCTACCTTTTGCCAAGAGGAAGGTGAAGATAATCAACATAAATCTGGGCTAGGAGTCTCTGAAAATAAGAAGAGAATTATTCTAGGTGGAAAATATGAGCCGTCCTCTCTTAAATGGTATTTTGATATCTATATGATGATTCCTTTAATATTGATATAGTTCTCTCTTTACAAGGCACTCTAAGTACTTCATAGATATGGTCTCATTAATCTTAAATTTTTTATTAACTTATGGAATGAATCACCCTGCAGATTTAAAACAATAAGAATCTGAGGTTCCTTCCCCCTCACTCTCCAAGTAAGTTCCTTACATTATTTAAATTTATAAAAATGTGTGGTAACCTTTGAGCTACATCAAAAGATAAGAGAAAATAAGTGCTATTCTTTCTTAATCAAATATTATCTGCTTCCCAGTTTTCCTTGGTCCCAAGTCCCGTGTGGTAGGTAGTTACAATAACAGCTCCCAAAGAGTCTTGCCTCCTGTGTCTATGCCCCCAGGCAGGGGACTTTGCCACTCCTGCCTCCAATAGAGGCTGCCTGTTTCTCCACCTTCTGGAAGCTGGGCTGTCTTTGTGGCTTGCCTTGACCAACTACCTGGTGAAATTCACATCAGAGTGAATTCAGGAGCTCAGGTCCTAAGAGCTTCCACTCATCCTTTAGGAGCTTGAGTCCACCGTGCTGTGAAATGGCCAGTGGAGCCTCCTGCCTCCAGGAAGGTCACAAGGAGAAGGACAAGGGCCTTGGCCAACAGCTAGCACCAACTGCCAGACACAAGAGTAAAGCCTCTAGAGTCTCCACCCTCCGGCTAGAAACCCCTGCACGTGAGCCCAGGTGACACGGGAAGAGACACAATGCAGCCAATCTGCAGAACTGTTAGGGCTTTAAGCCGCTACATTTGGTGGGTGCTTTGCATGTAGCAGTGGATAACCACTGGTCATGTCTGCTGCCCCATGGTTCCATCTCTATAATTTTTTTTTCCTTTTCCCAACGCCCTCCCAAGTGTTTTGGAAAGAAGCATCACTGATTTCAATCACTGCTCTGGAAGTTGTAGGGCTTCTCCTTGGACTCCACCCATCACTGTGTGATGGTGGGCAACTTAAACTCACTCTGTCTCAATTTCCTCACCTCTAAAATAGGGGTAACCCCAGGAGGTGGGAGCATAAGATAAAACATGCAAGAGGTCTGTCTAGCTCCCAGCATATAATGAGTGTTCAAGAAACACTAACTGCTCTTATGACTGGAAAATTTATTCCAAAATCCCTTCATAGAATGCTTCACTCATTTTTTTTTTTTTACAAGAAGAAAAGGCGGAACATTTTATGGGTCCTTTATCTGTGCCTTGGCTCCGTATTTCTTTTTATCTTTACAATGATGTGCCACATGGACATAGGAGAAAATACTACCAGAGGCTGGTTCTCATTTCTGCCACACACAAGCTATGTGTGTGACCTTGGATAAATGACTTTACTTCTCTGCCCCTCAGTTTTCTCACCAGTGAATTCTGGGGCTAAACATCATACTCAGCTTCCTGGGCTGTGGTGAGAAGTCAGTCAGCTGTTTCCTGTCAGGCGTGCAGAGAGCACCTGGCCACAGGACGTGTCCAATAAACATGAGCAACAGGTTCTAGTCCCCCTGGACCAGATGATAGTGCTGGAGCCCAGAAAACATGAATAATGTAGAAAGGGCCACACAGGTAACAGTCAGGCCTTCTGCACTTGCCACCGTCATCCTTGTGTGATTGGGTCCCCCGAATCCTTCTGTTTCTGCTAAACTCAGGCCTCTCCATACACTTCACACATTTTTATGCAACTAAATTCACCTACTGAAACACCTCCTCATAGAAAAGTTTTTTCTTTGATGATAACCAACACTCAACTCACCAGCATCATCTTTGTGTGTGAGATTAGCCTCCACTTCTGCCCAGATTGGGGCCCTCCTCAGCTGCTAAGGCTCCCTATGCTGGCTCCCCATGGTCCACCGTCAGGCTCACACACGACCATGCTAGAGATCTGCTGCTCCTAGCACAGCTGTGACTCCTGTCTGTTGCAGGCTGGCTTCTCTCAGAGGACTCCCTTAGGTGGTCCTGATAAGACACACCCTTCCTCGAAGGAGTTCCTTCATCAAAGATTGGCAATTATTTCTCTGTCTCCTTCACCAGGAGTCTGAATCTCCACTGAGTCAGTTCATTAGGCTTCCACACTTGACTTTGCCATCCCCAGGATTTCCTCAACTTTCTAAGGCAAGGAACCCCTCTTTCGCATATCCATAATGTTTCAGAAAACTCACTGGAGCCCATGGAAATACTTGGTGAGGGAATGCTAGCACTACCGAAGTAGAGAAGACCATCTGAAAGTACTCACACCTGGGGTTCTCTCAGCTCTGCAAATACTAACAGAGGGACATGAGCATATTTATTTTAATCAAAGGAATCATAAGAAACTGTGACCATGATTATTACTGGAGAAGGAAATGGGGGTGCAGACTGGGAAAGAGGCTATCACTTTTCATTCTGCACTTTTGTCTACTGTTTGAATTGTCTAATGTTATATACATAGATTATATACACACTTTTCTGCTATATTTTAATTCCAACAATTCGCTGATGCTCTGTTCATTATTCTTCAATCGTTTCTCCTCCTGGGTTTCATTTTGGATTGTTTCTATTACTGTATCTTCCAGTTCACTAATCTTTTCTGCAATGCTGCATCCTCCTTCAAACCCATCCTGTATATTTCTCATCTCAGATGTTTATCTCAAGATGTTCAATTTAGACCTTTTTAAAAGTGTATTTTCTGTATATCTTCTTACAATGCTCAGGCACTCCTTGTCCTCCTTGAAAAGCAGAGATAACTCTGCAACATTAGAATCCAAAATCTTTCACTTCAATCACTACTCAGGGAATTCAAAACAAAGTCACCCTTTAAGACCTGCAGTGTGGGAATCACTGCATCTACTCTTGAGTTTTGTCCAAAGGCTGATGTCAATTCCAACACACCTCTATTTATATAAGTGTTCAATAAATGTTTGCTGATTGATTGACTGCAGTTCCTCCAGCCGGTCTAAACAGATGAATTGCTCGATTTCTGTGCACCTCCCTTGTGTCCACATGTGTCAGGTGTGGGTACACTACAGCTCAACCCATACAATAGAGGAAAACAGAGGCTTTCTCTCCGATATTCTGGTGGCCCAGGACCTTGGTCTCTCAAAATGCAATGACTCAAATCAGCCGAAGGAAATATGGCCCGGGCCATTCAGGTCCTTGGAAAGAAAATGGCATTATTAACTCATATCCTGTTGCTTGTTTATGCTGATTTTTTGATATTTTGTTTAGCTACCAGAACCATGTCCAATGTTTTTTCAGTCTTTGAACCCCAACTAATTAGAACACACTGTACTCTCTAGCAAGAACAGACCACCTTCTGAACAAATGAACTTCTGAATCCCCAGGAATGGCATCTAAGCAGCTTGGGCTTCAAGCATATATTTTCAAAGAGTTAAAAGAAAGCTCATGCTCATTTATTTATAATAAGCATATATATGCATACAAAAGATGTTTGAGCCTTCATGAAGTGATTGCTCATGGACTGTGAATTCTTCCAGCTGTGCACTACCCACAGGGAACATTCAAATCTCTGGCTCCTCCAAACCACCACTGTTCTCCCACCTGCTGCAAGGGGCAAAGGGGTACCACAGTCTCTGACAGCGGGGACTCAGTCCGTGGCAGCTCACCCTGGAACACTGCTTGGCCACTTGGACATCACTGGTGCAGCAGTCCAGACGCAACCACAGAGCCTGACAAGGAGGCAGCACAGGGCAGGGCACCCAGTTCTAGGATGCATGGACTTGAGTTCAAATCCCATCCTCTCATCACCTACCAGTGGAGTAGTCTCACGTAAGTCATTTAAACTCATGGTAGCTACATATTTTCATCTCTTAAACTGGGGCAAACCATTTGTGACTGATTGAATAGCCATGATATGATGAATGAAATGCATTTAGTACATTGGCCAGGGCCAGGAAAGTACCTAAAAGCTACTCTCCCTAACTCCTACCCACTACCACCAGTTTAGCCTGCCCTCTGAGCATCCCAACCCTTCAGGGAGCTGCTACCATGGAAACCAGGGGTTACTTAGGAAGGTGCAATCTCAGTTCAGTCCCCCACACCAATTTCTCTTTGTAAGAAAAGCCATGCCCTTTATTTTTCAATGGTTAGCTCAGAGTTCACAACCAGTTGTTAAAGACTAAACAAGGATGCCTCTCCTCCTCCAAAATCTTAAATATATCACTTGATCTTTCCGGAGGGGGTTAAAGTTGATCTGGCTTTCAATCTCAGAATTATAAAATACAAGGATTAAATGGGATCTTTCAAATTCAGTACTGGAATCCCTCTCAAAATTTCTACCAGGTGGTTGTAAGACTGCTGCCTGGGATGGAGTGCTCACTATCCCCTGAAGCTCATTCCTTTTGAAGACAGTCAGAACCCAAATCAGAGACTGGTGTAAACTACATGAGGAAACTCTCTTCCTTGCAGTGACTCTCTGGGAGTCTTCCTTTCCAGCCTGCCCTCATTTCCTTAACAATTCTTCTTAGAGTAGGTTTCCACTTTCTGCTTCTCAAAACAGACTTGTTTCTCCTCCTTCAAGGCAGAGTGGCAATGTGTGGGGATGTTCAAGCTAGGCAACTTTGCATATCCCCTTCCAGTTCTAAGAACTCCCAATTGCAGCAGGAAAGAAATGTTCTTACAGCACATCCTTATCCAGGTCTTCAACTCCTCGCTCCTCTCTCTCTCTCTCTCTCTCTCTCTCTCTCTCACTCTCTCCCTCTCTCTCTCTCTCCCTCTCTCTCGCTCTATCTCTCGCTCTCTCTCGCTCTCTCTCTCACTCTCGCTCTCTTGTTCTCTCGCTCTCTCTCTCTCTCTCTCACACACACACACTCACACACACACACACACACACACACACACACACACACACACACATTGATTCTTCATGGTGAATCTGTATTATGGCCATCTGGATTATGATACTTTGTAATTGGGAATTTTTTTATAGCTTTATTAGTTCCTCTGTTCTCTTTTCCTTTTTGTATACAATGAATCATTCTGCTCCTGAGAGAGGAAAAATAAAAAGATTTTTGAAAGTTATAGCTGTAATTTCAATAGAAGGAGATTGGGCTTTGAGGAATATGAGCATTTGTTGTGTTTTCTAGCCCATTTTTCAACCATGCTGGTTAATGAAGATGTTGTTTCTCTCTTGATTTTCAGTTGTGAATCTCTGACAAGTGTTTTTGGGTTTTTCTGTTGTTGTTATGGCTGATTGTATGTCTCTCAGTTCATCCCTCTTTTGCACACTTCAGGAGATATTCAGTTCTTGATAGTATGAGGTTCGATTCACCCCTGGCTGTGATTAATTATGTTAGTATTTTAGGGCTTAATTTATGTTTATATGATTTCTCTACTGTTTCCATTTTCTTTTCCAATTATCCATTTTTCCCCATCTTTTTCCCCCTGAAATTAGCACTGAATTAGCTTGCCTCTGATTACAGTCTTGGATGCATCCCAAAGAATATTGTTGGACAGCTCCCCATTATCATTTCATTCCTTGAATTCTTTGTTTGGTTTTTGCAATAAAGCTTTATTAACCCTCCGTGAACCCTTATTTCCATTTGCTCAGTCATCTTGGATTGGAAGCTGTGCCAAACTGTGGCCAGACATTGCAGCAGTCACACCCACGTTTTCTTCTGCTGCCTGCCAAGTCAAGCTCTTTTTAAAAAGTCAGAATTCCAGGGATTAAAAATAAGATCTATGTCTGTGATGAGGGCTGATTTATCGAAAAGATTCTCCTTCCCTTTCAATTATTCATTTTATTTACCATTCTGCTGTGGAAGCTCTGCTGAGGACACAAACCAATTATTGTCAGGCCTATCTCCACTGGAGGTCTTGCCTGGTTTATAAAGAGGGTCCCTTTTGAACTGGCTCCCCAGATGGCTAGTCCTCAGTCTCTGCTAGCAGGTCTCTCCAGTAGCCCCATCAGTTTGGAGCAGATGGGACTCCAGGAGAAGTTGCCCTGCCTGGAGGTTTGTCTCATCCATGACCAGTGAAGACACCTGTCTTTATTTCAAGCCAGCCCAGGATTTGTATTTTGCTTGTCAGTTTCTCCTTTCTGATAACTCTCTGCCCCTATATGCCTGCATTTATCAGTATGCCCTGTCCTGCCACATATACATCAGTGTACTGTATACTGCTCTGTTCATGCCACACACCTGAAGACCCACCACAGGTGAAACGCACACACACCTCTTCCTGTGGAGCCACTGAGACCACTGCCTCACTGGGAGATGCTGTATCTCTCACTGTAGGGTTGCTGGTACAAAGGCTGTGGGCCACGGCTAATGAAATGTCCCCCTATAATCAGCAAAGGCTTGGCTACTCAGAATCCCCCAGAAGAATAGAGTGCTCAAAATGTTTGAACCAGAGCCCCTCTGCTACCTTTATTCTGCCATAGTAAGTGTGAAAATGGCACTTTTCCAGAGGAACAGCTTTATTCCTCTTAACTACACCCTAGGTCCCAGAACCCTTGGCTACATAATTCTCACATACCCTTTCCTCTCACAGATAAAGCAATAACATCTCTTTCCTCTTGAAAGAAGGACCCAGAAGCCCAATTTCAAGCTGCCTAGACTTCCTGTTAGAACATGCCTGGGATTTTCCTTGAGTGCACCTGGAAGGGCTGAAGGCCCTTTGCCTCTGGCCTCAGCTCACAGCCCAGATGTTCCGACACCACGGCCTTGCCCCACTGAGCACTGGTCAGGTGCTCTCTGAGGACCCAGGAAGATAAATCTTGGCTGAACAGTGATGGGGCAGAGCTGTATGACCCATGGTCCCTGGCGATAGAGCCTCAATCTGTGCCCTCCAGAGTATTTGGGGTCACCTCTTGGCTGTGGGGAGGGACCTGCAGCCTCCAGGAAGCGATACCTGGTTGGGTGGATAACTTGTGGATAGAGAGAAAGGAGCGGGAGCCCAGAATTCTCAGAGGAGGTCTTATCATTTGTTCTTGAAATCTGAGACAGCCTCTGGGGGATGCTAATTTTCTCCCTGGCCACATGTATATCACTTCTCTGATCATCTTCATCTTCTTAGACATTTCTTCAAGACCAGACTGTACCAGACATTTCCTCAAGACCAGACTGTACCAATGCCTTTTGTGGATTTGATTTTGGCCTGTTTTGATGGCATCAGGCTAAGTTTTATTATAAATCATTCTATGAAAACTTTGCTGGTCTACCTCATCTCAACCAGAACTTTGTCCAAACTCGATTCCTTTCCTCTAAAGTTAAAGACATGGGATCAATTTTCCCATTGAATCTCTACCCTTTGCATTTCCTGGTGGAATTTCTGCCCTATAAGTATTTTTGGTTGGGAATAGGGTCACAACGCTTTTCCAGGCTCAGCAGTAGTTCAAGGATTTTACTTCTCATTCAGTCTTAAAATCTGGGTTCCACTCGGTGCTGTTTCCAGTCAACTTTGGGCACCCTGGACATATAGGAGTTTCATTCTCACCTTCTCCAAAAATAGGAGCAGACTGTTGGGGAAGTAGGGTTTTCTGGGGGAGAGGGAAGAGACAGGCACCACGGGTGACAGGTAAAGTAATTTTGTGTGGCACCAGACACTGCACTAAATCCTAGTGAATGACTTTAATGGTTTCAACTCTTCTTTTGATCCTTCTGATTACCTTTAAAGGGAAAAGTCTTAGTCTAGGTGTGGTACTTCTCTAACCCCTCTTGAACAACTGATACTCAAAAGCAAAACAAAACAAGAAAACAAGCTTCAGTTCAGCTAAAGTTTACTATTACCATCTTTTCCATTTGATTCATGTTGACAGTTGTCTTCTCTTCATTGCTCACATACAATTTCCCATATACTACAGTGACTGAAACTTTCAATCACTTTGTTTTTTAAAAAATGAGTCAACAATAGGGCAAATAGTAAAGCCATTTGGCAAAAGGCATCAAACGGGTTGGTGTGTGAGTGAAAAGCAGAAAAGGCTGGGTTATGTGGCCCCGAGAATCCCTTTCATCCCGAGAATCTGGACCCCTCACTGGGAAAATCACACTTGTCACAAAGGAGCCATCTCCTTCTTCCTTCCAGCTCTCTGGATGCCAAAAGAAGTCACAGTAGAGAGACCTCTGTCCCCATGAGCTCAGCCTTCTGGCCCTGCTCTCAAGAAGCAGCCCCACCCCCTTGGCAGGCAGGAAGGTGCCAACCCCTCTGGACAGTGCTCTCCATTAACACGGGGGGTTTTAATTCGTAGGTTTCCAGTCTCTCTTTGTTCTTTAATAACTTTAATATAAGCCACCAATTGTTCCTGCCCCATATCTTGGTGCTTCTCCATTAAGAGAAGAGCAAATTGAAGTTTAAAGGAAGGAAAATGAACTGTTCAGAACAGCTAATTTCACCTGAGTCCTTTTCTTAAGAAACTGTTTGAAGGGTAGACTGAAACCTTTTCTTTATACCTCTCAGAAATATCACTGGGATAGGGCCAGAAGGTTCCCAGGAATTCCAAGTCACCCGAGGCTGATGTGGGGAGGGGCTGTTAAGAAGGACAGGCTGGGGGTGCTATGCCCCTCTCACCATCTCTGGGGAGGCAGGGAGCCAGCTGCCTGCAGAAGCAGAAAGGAGAGGCTGGACACGTCCCCAAAACATGGCGGCAAACAGATGCTAGGATTAGGCTCTCCCACAAAACATAGATTTATGGACAGAAAAATCCCTAATTTTGAGAGCCAATCTCAGGATAACTGAATGCTCTACACAATACAATCATCCCTGTGGGTGCTTTAGACTTAAAGATAAACCGAAAAGTTGGAGTAAAAAAGAGAAAAGACACCGAACCCCACATGGAGGAACAAAAGAAAGGAGAGGCGGCCAAACCAGCTTTACGGAGCACCACTGAATACAAGGTTAGAAACCACGGTGGGGTTGGAGGGCTCTGGCCAACTAACAGGAGCACGACCCCCACTCCCCCACCCCAGGAGCCCCCTCTTTTCCCTGCGTGGCAGCTCTGACATGCAGGAAAGCTCGAGGGTCACTGCTTTCCATCCTCCACCTAGGGCTAGGTAACATCTTAGTGGGGAAGACAAACTGCCAGCACCCCATGGGGTCCTAATCCCTCACTGGTTGCTAGGTGATATATTGGCCTGAGAAACTGGTCTAGCCAGAAAAACTGCAGAGACCACCTCAAACAATCTCCTCCCTACTCTGTAACCTGACACCAAGAGCTGATGTTAGAGAACTCTACTTTTCTCTAA